>SNQJ01S0109734.1:27479-39388 GCA_010110895.2 Picea sitchensis
AATATGTGGGGTCGATCCCACTTGGGATTTTTTTGTGGATGCGGTAAAGGAACAATATTATCATGTTGGCAACTATGAGGACCAGTACATGAGATGGACCACACTGCGGCAAGAGAGGGGCCAAGAATTTTTGGAGTTCACCAATACCTTCCATACCTTGCGCACCAAGCTGGGTATCAAATACTCCGAACAACATTTGGTTTTGAAATATCATGGGCCTCTACATAGATACATCCAAACTGAAATGGATTTTTTGGATATCTCATCACTCGGTGCTGCTTATCGATATGCTGTTAAAATCGAGAATAAATTTAAGCACCAGAATAAACGAGAGTTCAGGCCTGCAAATCCACAACAACCAAACTATGACAAAGACAACCCTAAAAGACAGTCTCCCGAAAACCAGTCCAAACCACAGGAAAAGAAGGGTCACGGGAAGACAAAGAAGGACACCGGAAAATGGTGCGATTTCCACAAAATCCCCTAGAACAACACCGATGAATGTCGCTCAAAAGGTTCATTGGTGGCCGAGATCAAATACAAGGAGATGAACCCTGATTCAGAATCTGATTCTGAAAATACTGGTAAATGACAAATCATTGACGCAGACCCCACTGCTATTGTTGCGACCACATTAATTCAACCAGAAGAACCAATAGATCCTGAAGAGGGGGAGTGTCATTTTCATTCAAAGATGTGGGTGAAGGGGACCCCACTGCATTTTATTGTTGATAGAGGAAGCCAGATGAACCTCATCTCAACAGAGGCCGTCAAATAGTTGGGATTGTCAACAACACCACACCCGCAACCATACAACATCGGAAGGCTTCGCCAAGGACGATATCTTTGTGTCATCCAATAGTGTCGATTGTCATATGATATCCAACCCTTTAAGGATGAGGTATTATGTGATGTTTTCCCACTGGATGTTTGTGATGTTCTCTTAGGCCAACCATATATGTGGAAGCGCCATGTTGTTTATGAGTCTCGACCACGCAGTTTCATTGTTTCTATGGGGGGTCATCTCTACAGAATACTAGAGGTAGTTACAACTACCGTTCCACCTAAAAAGTGTCGCAAGGTAGTATCTCATACTGCAAAATTTATCTTCTTCACAATCTGTTCAGAAGGAGAACAAAATGACACTGCAACCACTACAACTTCGCCCCAAGCACCTTCTATCCAACAGAAGCAGGTCAACAAGGTTGCAAAAAAATGCAAAGATTCCTTCTGCACATCGTCCTCTCATGTATCTCGACTTCTTGAAAAACCTCAACCTCAACAGGTTCGTGACAGACTTCCACAAACTGAGCAGTGCGACGTCTCTAGAAAGGCAAGCAGCTCACCAAGATGCAGATTCAGCAAACGCTTTTCCCTCTCCCCCGAGAACTCAACACAATGGAGACCATTGCTTCCTAAGGAGGGAGGATTTATCTAGGTGGATATCAGTGGCCACCCGCCTTTTTCGATTGGCTCAAAATAGTTTTCTTGCAATTTTGAAAATTTACTATTTTTAGCAGTTTTTAACTTTCGAGGCCATTTTGAGGGCCCAAATGAAGGTTTTTCGAGATCGACTTTCTCAATGATATACATAGGCATGATTTCTCCCCCAAAATGAATCTCCTTGACAATAACTTTCCAACGAGCTATCATATGCCTAAAACGGAGATTGTATGAAGTTACGACCCCGGGAAGTTGATGTACTAACTTACCCAAATGGGGCCCACACGACTTTTGGCTCTTCATCTCCTAGGGTTAGGTTTTTGTATGCCTAGGGTTTTTGGAATTCTAGTTTATTGTAAAAATTCATTCAGAGCCTCATTGTAATCATCTTCTTACAAATGCAAGTAGCCATCACATATCTTCTCAAAGATAAGCTACCACCATTCTAGCGAGTCTTTCACTCTGTATTTTTTACAGTCTCTGTACATTTATTTCATTAATAGAAATCATGTATTACTGTATGTCTGTGTTTATGGTTGCATCTTTGATATATTTCTGTTATATTATTGAATATACACGATATCTCTGTGCATTTCTTTATTATATCTCCTCTCTCATTTCGTGTCGAAAATAATCCAGATCAGTGGTATCAGAGCAGGTTGCTCTTGATTGTTTTTCAGTGCATGTCCCTGACAAGGTTCGAGTATAGCAAGTTGGGTCTCGAGATTGTCTCTTGAAGACAATCGCTCTCACATAGCTAAGAAACCCTCTATGGTGGAAGAAAAAAAAATTACAGAGCAGACGATCCTACCAATCTGTTGCTTGAGCAAGCTCTCACGCGACAGAGAGATGAAGTGATGGAGAATTTTTCCCACATCCTTCAATGCCAACTGATAGCAACATGTGCATATTCATCAAACGACCACTTTGGAAGAACCTCACCTTTCAAGGTACAAGTTAATTTTGATATTCCTGTATTTGAAGGACAGATAGATGCAGAAGCCCTAGAAAAATGGTTAACTCTGCTAGAAGGTTATTTCTCTGTTCACAATCTTTCCGACAAAGAAAAAATATCCTTCGCACTCCTTAAATCTCACCCTCATGTCAAACATTGGTGGGAAACTTACTGGGAGAAAATTTCCATAGAGGAGTCTGGAATATATGGGGTTGAGCCCATTTGGGATTTTTTTGTGGATGCGGTAAAGGAACAATATTATCCTTTTGGAAACTATGAAGACCAATACATGAGATGGGCCACACTATGACAAGAGAGGGGCCAAGCAGTTCCAAATTTCACCAATACCTTCCATACCTTGCGCACCAAGCTAGGTATCAAAGACTCTGAACGACATTTGGTTCTGAAATACCGTGGGGCTCTACACAGATACATCCAAATTGAAATGGATTTTCTGCATATCTCATCACTCGGTGTTGATTATCCTTATGCTATTAAAATTGAGCAGAAATTTAAGCACCAGAACAAATAGGAGTTCGAGTCTGCAAATCCGCAACAACTAAAGTATGACAAAGATAGCCCTAACAGACAGTCTCCCGAAAACCAGTCCAAGCCACATGAAAAGAAGGGTCATGGGAAGACAAAGAAGGACACCGAAAAATGGTGCGATTTCTAGAAAATCCGCTGGCACAACACCAATGAATGTCACTCAAAACAATCATTGGCGGCTGAGATCAAAGACAAGGAGCCAAACCCTGATTCAGAATCTGATTATGAAAATACTGGTAAAGGAAAAATCATTGACGCAGATCCCACTGTTATTGTCGCGACTGTAGCAATTCAACCAGAAGAACCAACAGATCCTGAAGAGGGGGAGCACCTTTTTCATTCACAGATGTGGGTGAAGGGGATCCCGTTTCATTTTATTGTTGATAACAGAAGCTAGACAAACCTCATCTCAACAGAGGTCGTCAAAGAGTTGGGATTGTAGACAACACCACACCCGCAACCATACAATATCGGTTGGCTTCGCCAAGGACGAGATCTTCATGTCAGCCAACAGTGTTAATTGTCATATGGCATATAGCCCTTCAAGGATGAGGTATTATGTGATTTTTCTCCCCTGGATGTTTGTAATGTTCTCCTGGGACAACCATATATGTGGAAGCGCCATGTTGTTTATGAGTCTCGACTCCACAGTGTCATTGTTTCTCTAGGGGGTCATCTCTACAGAATACCAGAGGTAGTTCTGACTACTTTTCCACCTAAAAAGTGCCGCAAGGTAGTATCTCATACTGAAAAATTTAGCTTCTTCAGAATCTGTTCAGAAGGAGAATAGAAGGAAACTGCAACCATTACAACCTCACCCCAAGCACCTTCTATCCAAAAGAAGAAGGTCGACAAGGTTGCAGAAAAATGAAAAGATTCCTTCTGTACATCGTCCTCTCATGTATCTAGACTTATTGAACAACCTCAACCTCAAGGAAGTTGATGTACTAAGTTACCCAAATGGGGCCCACACGACTTTTGGCGCTTCATCTGCTAGGGTTAGGTTTTTGGATGTCTAGGGTTTTTGGTGTTACGGTTTATTGAAAAAAGACCTTCAGAGCCTCATTGTAATCATCTTCTTGCGAATGTGAGTAACCGTCACATCTCTTCTAAGAGATAAGCTGGCACCTTTGTAGCGAGTCTTTCACTCTGTATTTTTTACAGTCTCTATACATTTCTTTCATTAATAGAAATCATGTATTACTGTATATCTGTGTTTATGGTTGCATCTCTGATATATTTATGTTATATTATTGGATATACGCGATATCTCTGTGCATTTATTTATTATATCTTTGCTCTCATTTCGTACCGAAAATAATTTGGATCAGTGGTATCAGAGTAGGCTGCTCTTGATCATTTTTCAGTGCATGTCCTCAACTAGGTCCGAGTATAGCAAGTTGGGTCTCGAGTTTGTCTCTCTTGAAGACAATCACTCTCGCACACCCAAGAAACCCTCAATGGTGGAAGAAAAGAAAAATGACGGAGCAGGCGATCATATCAGTCTGTTGCTTGAGAAAGCTCTCACGCGACAAAGGGACGAAATGATGGAGAATTTTTTCCACATCCTTCAATGCTTGCCGATAGTAAAAGGCACATCTTCATCAAGAGGCCACTTTGGAAGCACCTCGCCTTTCAAGGTACAAGTTAATTTTGATATTCATGTATTTGAAGGACAGATAGATGCAGAAGCCCTAGAAAAATGGTTAACTCTGCTAGAAGGTTTTTTCTCTGTTCACAATTTTTCCAAAAAAGAAAAGATCACCTTTGCACTCCTTATAGCTCTCCCTCATGTCAAACATTGGTGGGAAACTTACTAGGATCAAATTTCCACAGAGGAATCTGGAATATATGGGGTCGATCCCACTTGGGATGTTTTTGTGGATGCAGTGAAGGAACAATATTATCCTGTTGAAAAATGGTGCGATTTCCACAAAATCCCCTCTCACAACACTGATGAATGTCACTCAAAACAATCATTGGTGTTGAGATCAAAGACAAGGAGCCGAACCCTGATTCAGAATCTGATTCTGAAAATACTGGTAAAGGACAAATCATTGATGCAGAACCCACTGCTATTGTCACGATCGCAACAATTCAACCAAAAGAACCAACAAATCCTGAAGAGGGGAAGCGCCTCTTTCATTCACATATGTGGGTGAAGGGGACCCCGCTGCATTTTATTGTTGATAGCGGAAGCCAGAAGAACCTCATCTCAATAGAGGTTGTCAAACAGTTGGGATTGTCGACAACACCACACCCACAACCATACAACATCGGGTGGCTTCACCAAGGATGAGATCTTCGTTTCAGCCAACAATGTTGATTGTCATACGGCATCCAACCCTTCAAGGATGAGGTATTATATTATGTTTCCCCACTGGATGTTTGTGATTTTCTCTTGGGCCAACCATATATGTGGAAGCGCCATGCTGTTTATGAACCTCAACCCTGCAGTGTCATTGTTTCTCTGGGGGGTCATCTCTACAGAATACCAGAGGTAGTTCCGACTACTGTTCCGCCTAAAAATTTTTGCAAGGTAGTACCTCATACTGCAAAATTTAGCTTCTTCACAGTCTGTTCAGAAGGAGAACAGAAGGACACAACAACCACTACAGCCTCGCCCCAAGCACCTTCTATACAACAGAAGAAGGTCGACAAGGCTGCAACAAAATGCAAATATTCCTTCTTCACATCGTCCTCTCATGTATCTTGACTTGTTGAACAACCTCAACCTTAATATGTTCATGACATACTTCCACAAACTGAGTAGCGCGACGTCTCCAGCAAGGCAAGCAGCTCACCAAGATGCAGATTCAGGAAATGCTTTTCTCTCTTCCCCGAGAACTCGACGCAATAGAGACCATTTCTTCCTAAGGATGGAGGATTGATCCAGGTGGATATCAGTGGCCACCCACCTTTTCCGACTGTCTCAAAACAATTTTCTGGCAATTTTGGAGATTTACTATTTTTAGTAGTTTTTAACTTTCGAGGCCATTTTGAGGGCCCAAATGAAGGTTTTTATAGATCAAGGTTCTCAATGATAGTTGAAGGTATGAATGAACCCCCAAAATGAATCTCCTCGACAATACCTTTGCAACGAGCTATCATTCACCTAAAACAGATATCGTATGCAAATGTTACGACCCCGGGAAGTTGATGTACTAACTTACCCAAATGGGGCCTACACGACTTTTGGCGCTTCATCTCCTAGGGTTAGGTTTTTGGATGTCTAGGGTTTTGGGCATTCCGGTTTATTGTAAAAAGGCCTTTAAATCCTCATTTCAATCATCTTCTTGAGAATGTGAGTAGCCATCACATCTCTTCTCAGAGGTATGCTGCCACCATTCTAGTGAGTCTTTCACTCTGTATTTTTTACAGTCTTTGTACATTTCTTTCATTAATATAAATCATGTATTACTGTATATATATGTTTATGGTTTCATATCTGATATATTTCTATTATATTATTGGATATACGTGATATCTCTATGCCTTTCTTTATTATATCTTCACCTTCATTTCATGCCAAAAAGAATCCAGATCAGTGGTATCAAAGTAGGCTGCTCTTGATCATTTTTCAGTGCATGTCCCCGACGAGGTCCGAGTATAGAAATTTTGGTATAGATCTTGTCTCTCTTGAATAAAATCGCTCTCGCACACCCAAGAAACCCTCAATGGTGGAAGAAAATAAAAAAGACGGAGTAGACGATCCTATCAGTCTATTGCTTGAGCAAACTCTCACGCGACAGAGGGACGAAATGATGGAGAATTGTTCCCATATCATTCAACACCTACTGATAGAAATAGGCACATCTTCATCAAGAGGCCACTTTGGAAGCACCTCTCCTTTCAAGGTACAAGTTAATTTTGATATTTTTGTATTTGAAGGACAGATAGATGCAGAAGCCTTAGAAAAATTGTTAATTCTGCTAGAAGGTTATTTCTCTGTTCATAATTTTTCCGAGAAAGAAAAGATCACCTTCACACTCCTTTAAAATATCCCTCATGTCAAACATTGGTGAGAAAATTACACAGAGGAGTCTAGAATATATGGGGCCGAGCCCACTTGGGAATTTTTTGTGGATGTGGTAAAGGAACAATATTATCCTGTTGTCAACTATGAGTACCAGTACATGAGATGGACCACATTGCGGCAAGAGAGGGACCAACCAATTTTGGAGTTCCCCAATACCTTCCATACATTGTGAACCAAGATGGGTATCAAAGACTCTGAATGACATTTGGTTTTGAAATACCATGGGGATCTACACAGATACATCCAAACTGAAATGGATTTTCTGGATATCTCATCACTCGGTGTTGCTTATCGATATGCTGTTAAAATCAAGAAGAAATTTAAGCACCAGAACAAATGGGCATTTGGGTCTGCAAATCTGCAACAACTAAAGTATGACAAAGACAACCCTAACAAACAGTCTCCCGAAAACCAGTCCAAGCCACAAGAAAAGAAGGGTCACGAGAAGACAAAGAAGGACACCGAAAAATGGTGTGATTTCCACAAAAACCCCTGGCACAACACCGATGAATGTCGTTCAAAACAATCATTGGTGGCCAACATCAAATACAAGGAGCCAAACCCTGATTCAGAATCAAATTCTGAAAATACTGGTAAAGGACAAATCATTGATGCAGACCCCACTGCTATTATTGCGACCACAAATTCAACCAGAAGAACCAATAGATCCTGAAGAGGGGGAGCACATTTTTCATTCACAGATGTGGGTGAAGGGGACCTCACTACATTTTATTGTTTATAACGAAATCCCCAAGAACCTCATCTCAACAAAGGTCATCAAAGAGTTGGGATTGTCGACAACACCACACCTGCAACTATACAACATCAGGTGGCTTCAGCAAGGACGAGATCTTTGTGTCAGCCAACAGTGTCGATTTTCATACGACATCCAACCCTTCAAGGATGAGGTATTATGTGATGTTTCCCCACTGGATGTTTGTGATGTTCTCTTGGGCCAACCATATATTTGGAAGCGCCATATTGTTTATGAGTCTCGATCCCGGAGTGTCATTTTTTCTCTGGGGGGTCATCTCTACAGAATACCACAAGTAGTTCTGACTATAGTTCCACCTAAAAAGTGCCACAAGGTACTATCTCATACTACAAAATCTAGATTCTTCACAATCTATTCAGAAGGAGAACAAAAGGACATTGCAACCACTACAACCTCGCCCCAAACACCTTCTATCTAACAGAAGCAGGTCGATAAGGCTGCAACAAAATGAAAAGATTCCTTTTGCACATCGTCCTCTCATGTATCTCGACTTGTTGAACAGCCTCAACCTCAACAGGTTTGTGACATACTTCCACAAACTGGGCAACGCGATGTCTCTAGCAAGGCAAGCAGCTCACCAAGATGCAGATTCACCAAACGCTTTTCCCTCTCCCTCAAGAACTCAACGCATTGGAGACAATTGCTTCCTAAGGAGGGAATATTAATCCAGGTGGATATCGGTGGCCACCCACCTTTTCCGACTGGCTCAAAACAATTTTCTGCCAATTTTGGAAATTTACTATTTTTAGCAGTTTTTAACTTCTGGGGGCATTTTGAGGGTCCAAATGAAGGTTTTTCGAGATCAAGGTTCTCAATGATATTCAAAGTCATGATTGAGCCCCCAAAATGAATATCCTCGACGATACCTTTCCAACGAGCTATCATACGCCTAAAATGAAGATCGTATGTGAAAGTTATGACCCCGAGAAGTTGATGTACTAACTTACCCAAATGGGGCCCACACGACTTTTGGCGCTTCATATCCTAGGGTTAGGTTTTTTGATGTATAGGGTTTTTGGAATTATGGTTTATTGTAAAAATGCCTTCAGATCCTCATTGTAATCATCTTCTTGAGAATGCGAATAACCGTCACATCTCTTCTCAGACATAAGCTGCCACCATTCTAGTGAGTCTTTCACTCTGTATTTTTTATAGTCTCTGTACATTTATTTCATTAATAGAAATCATGTATTACTGTATATCTGTGTTTATGGTTTCATCTTTGATATATTTATGTTATATTATTGGATATACACGATATCTCTGTGCATTTCTATATTATATCTTCGTTCTCATTTCGTGCTGAAAATAATCTGGATCAATGGTATCAGAGCAGGTTTCTCTTGATCGTTTTTCAGTGCATGTCCCCGATGAGGTCCAAGTATAGCAAGTTGGGTCTCAAGCTTGTCTCTCTTGAAGAAAATCGCTCTCGCACACCCAAGAAACCCTTAATGGGAGAAGAAAAGAAAAACGATAGAGCAGATGATCCTATCAGTTTGTTGCTTGAGCAAGCTCTCACGCGACAGAGGGACGAAATGACGAAGAATTTTTCCCACATCCTTCAAAACCTACCAATAGAAACATGCGCATCTTCATCAAGTGACCACTTTGGAAGCACCTCGCCTTTCAAGGTACAAGTTAATTTTGATATTCCTGTATTTGAAGGACAAATAGATGCAGAAGCCCTAGAAAAATGGTTAACTCTGCTAGAAGTTTATTTCTCTGTCCACAATTTTTCTGACAAAGAAAAGATCACCTCCGCACTCCTTAAATATCTCCCTCATGTCAAACATTGGTGGGAATATTATTGAGAGCAAAGTTCCACAGAGGAGTCTGGAATATATGGGGACCGAGCCAACTTGAGATTTTTTTGTGGATGCAGTAAAGGAACAATATTATCCTGTTGGCAACTATGAGGACCAGTACATGAGATGGACCACACAACAACAAGAGAGGGGCCAAGCAATTCCAAAGTTCACCAATACCTTCCATACCTTCCGCACCAAGCTGAGTATTAAAGACTTGAAATGACATTTGATTATGAAATATCGTGGGGCTCTACACAGATACATCCAAACTAAAATGGATTTTTTGGATATCTCATCACTCTGTGTTGCTTATCGATATGTTGTTAAAATCGAGCAGAAATTTAAGCACTTGAACAAATGAGAGTTCGGGTCTGCAAATCCGCAACAACCAAAGTATGACAAAGACATCCCTAACAGACAGTCTCCTGAAACCAGTCCAAGCCACAAGAAAATAAGGCTCATGGGAAGACAAAGAAGGACATCAAAAAATGGTGCAATTTCCACAAAATCCCCTAGCACAACATCGATGAATGTCGCTCAAAACAATCATTGGTGGCTGAGATCAAAGACAAGGAGCCGAACCCTGATTCAGAATTTGATTATGAAAATATTGGTAAAGGAAAAATCATTGATGCAGACCCCATGACTATTGTGCGACTGCAACAATTCAACCAGAAGCACCAACTGATCCTGAAGAGGGGGAGTGATATTTTCATTCATAGATGTGGGTGAAGGTGACCCCGCTGCATTTTATTGTTGATAGCGGAAGCCAAAAGAACCTCATCTCAACAGAGGTCATCAAATAGTTGGGATTGTCGAAAACACCACACCCGCAACCATACAACATCAGGTGGCTGCAACAAAACGCAAATATTCCTTCTGCACATCATCCTCTCATGTATCTCGACTTGTTAAACAACCTCAACCTCAACAGGTTCGTGACAGACTTCCATAAATTGAGCAACGTGACGTCTCCAACAAGGCAAGCAACTCACCTAGATGCAGATTCAGCAAATGTTTTTCCCTCTCCCCCGAGAACTCAACGCAATAGAGACCATTGATTCCTAAGGAGGGAGGATTGATCCAGGTGGATATCATTGGCCACCCACCTTTTTCGACTGGCTCACAATAGGTTTCTGACAATTTTGGAAATTTACTATTTTTAGCAGTTTTTAACTTCTGGGTCCATTTTGAGGGCCCAAATGAAGGTTTTTCGAGATAGAGGTTCTCAATTATAGACAAAGGTATTGTTAATCCCCCAAAATGAATCTCCTCGATAATACCTTTCCAACGAGCTATCATACGCCTAAAATAGAGATCGTATGCAAAAGTTACGACCCTGAGAAGTTGATGTACTAACTTGCCCACGCGACTTTTGGCGCTTCATCTCCTAGGGTTAGGTTTTTTTATGTCTATGGTTTTTCGAATTCCGGTTTATTGTAAAAATTCCTTCAAAGCCTCATTGTACTCATATTCTTGCGAATGCGAGTAGCCGTCACATCTCTTCTCAGAGATAAGTTGTCACCATTCTAGCGAGTCTTTCACTCTGTATTTTTTACAGTCTCTATACATTTCTTTCATTAATACAAATCGTGCACTATTGTATATCTATGTTTATGGTTGCATATCTGATATATTTATGTTATATTATTGGATATACGCGATATATCTGTGCGTTTCTTTATTATATCTCCACTCTCATTTTGTGCCGAAAATAATCCGGATTAGTGGTATTAGAGCAGGTTGCTCTTGATCGTTTTTTAGTGCATGTCCCCGACGAGGTCCAAGCATAGAAAGTTGGGTTTCAAGCTTGTATCTATTGAATACAATCTCTCTCGCACACCCAAGAAACCCTCAATGGAAGAAGAAAAGAAAAACGATGAAGCAGACGATCCTATAAGTCTGTTGCTTGAGCAAGCTCTCACACGATAGCGGGATGAAATGATGGAGAATTTTTCCCACATCCTTCAATGCTTGCCGATAGCAACAGACACATATTCATCAAGCGGCCACTTTGGAAGTACTGCATCTTTCAAGGTACAATTTAATTTTGATATTCCTATATTTGAAGGACAGATAGATGAAGAAGCCCTAGAAAAATGGTTAACTCTGTTAGAAGGTTATTTCTCTATTCACTATTTTTCTGACAAAGAAAAGATCACCTTCGCACTCCTTAAATCTCTCTCGCATTTCAAACATTGGTGGGAAACTTACTGGGATAAAAGTTCCACATAGGAGTCTGGAATATATGGGGCCGAGCCCACTTGGGATTTTTTTGTGGATGCGGTAAAGGAACAATATTATCCTGTTGGCAACTATGAGGACCAGTACATGAGATGG
>SNQJ01S0109734.1:41875-53707 GCA_010110895.2 Picea sitchensis
AAGTTCCACAGAGGAGTCTAGAATATATGGGGCCGAGCCCACTTGGGATTTTTTTGTGGATGCGGTAAAGGAAAAATATTATCCTGTTGGCAACTAGTAGGACTAGTACATGAGATGGACCACATTGTGGCAAGAGAGGGGCCAAGTAGTTCTAGAGTTCACCAATACCTTCCATACCTTGCGCACCAAGCTGGGTATCAAAGATTTCGAATGAAATTTGGTTCTGAAATACCGTGGGGCTCTACACAGATACATCCAAACTGAAATGGATTTTCTGGATATGTCATCACTCGGTGCTGCTTATCGATATGCTGTTAAAATCAAGCAAAAATTTAAGCACCAGAACAAATGGGAGTTCAGGTTTACAAATCCACAACAACCAAAATATGATAAAGACAACCCTAACAAATAGTCTCCCAAAAACCAGTCCAAGCCACAGGAAAAGAAGGGTCACGAGAAGACTTAGAAGGACACCGAAAAATGGTGTGATTTCCACAAAATCCCCTCGCACAACACCAATGAATGCCGCTCAAAACAATCACTGGTGGCCGAGATCAAAGACAAAGAGCCGAACCTTGATTCAGAATCTGATTCTGAAAATACTGGTAAAGGACAAATCATTGACGCAGACCCCATGGCTATTGTTGCGACCGCAACAATTCAACCAGAAGCACCAACTGATCTTGAAGAGGGAGAGTGCATTTTTCATTCACAGATGTGGGTGAAGGTGACCCCGCTACATTTTATTGTTGATAGCAGAAGCCAGAAGAACCTCATCTCAACAAAGGTCATCAAATAGTTGGGATTGTCGAAAACACCACACCTGCAACCATAAAACATTAGGTGGCTTCGCCAAGGATGAGATCTTTGTGTCATCCAATAGTGTTGATTGTGATACAACATCCATCCCTTCAAGGATGAGGTATTATGTGATGTTTCCCCACTAGATGTTTGTGATGTTCTCTTGGTCCAACCATATATGTGGAAGCGCCATGTTGTTTATGAGTCTTGACCCTGCAGTGTCATTGTTTCTTTGGGGGGTCATCTCTAGAGAATACCAGAGGTAGTTCCAACTACTGTTCCACCTAAAAAGTGCCGCAAAGTAGTATCTCATACTGCAAAATTTAGCTTCTTCACAATCTGTTCAGAAGGAGAAAAGAAGGACACTGCAACCACTTCAGCCTTGCCCCAAGCACCTTCTATCCAATAGAAGCAGGTCGATAAGGCTGCAAAAAAATGAAAAGATTCCTTCTTCACATCGTCCTCTCATGTATCTCGACTTCTTTAACAGCCTCAACCTCAACAAGTTCATGACAGACTTCCACAAACTGAGCAGCGCGACATCTCCAACAAGGCAAGCAACTCACCGAGATGCAAATTCAGCAAACGATTTCCCCGCTCCCCCAAGAACTCAATACAATGGATACCATTTCTTCCTAAGGAGGGAGGATTGATCCGGGTGGATATCGGTGGCCACCCACCTTTTCTGACTGGCTCAAAACAGTTTTCTAGCAATTTTGGAAATTTAATATTTTTAGCAGTTTTTAACTTTCAGGGCCATTTTGAGGGCCCAAATGAATATTTTTAAAGATAGAGGTTCTCAATGATAGAAAAATTTATTATTGAGCCCCAAAAATGAATCTCCTCGAAGATACCTTTCCAACGAGCTATCATACGCCTAAAACGAAGATCATATGTAAAAGTTACGACCCCGGGAAGTTGATGTACTAACTTGCCCACACGACTTTTGGCGCTTCATCTCCTAGGGTTAGGTTTTTGGATGTCTAGGGTTTTTGGCAATCTGATTTATTGTAAAATGACCTTCAAAGCCTCATTGTAATCATCTTCTTGTGAATGCAAGTAGCTGTCACATCTCTTCTCAGAGATAAGCTGCCACCATTCTACCGAGTCTTTCACTTTGTTCTTTTAACAGTCTTTGTACATTTATTTCATTAATAGAAAGCATATATCACTGTATATCTGTGTTTATGGTTGCATCTCTCATATATTTCTATTATATTATTGGATATACTCAATATCTATGTGCGTTTCTTTATTATATCTCCTCTCTCATTTTGTGCCGAAAATAATCCGGATCAGTGGTATCAGAGCAGGCTGCTCTTGATCATTTTTTAGTGCATGTCCCCGACAAGGTTTGAGTATAGAAAGTTGGGTCTCAAGCTTGCCTCTCTTGAAGACAATCACTCTCACACACGCAAGAAACCCTCAATGGCGAAAGAAAATAAAAACAACAGAGCAGACGATCTTATCAATCTGTTGCTTGAGAAAACTCTCACGCGATAGAGGGACGAAATGATGGAGAATTTTTCCCACATCCTTCAATGCCTGCCAATAGCAACAGACACATATTCATCAAGCGACCACTTTGGAATCACCTCGCCTTTCAAGGTACAAGATAATTTTGACATTCCTGTATTTGAAGGACAGATAGATGCAGAAGCCCTAGAAAAATGGTTACCTCTACTAGAAGGTTATTTCTCTGTTCACAATTTTTCCGACAAAGAAAATATCACCTTCGCACTCCTTAAATCTCTCCCTCATGTCAAAATATGGTGGGAAACTTACTGGGAGAAAAGTTCCACAGAGGAGTCTGGAATATATGGGGCCGAGCCCACTTGGGATTTTTTTGTGGATGCGGTAAAGGAACAATATTATCATGTTGGCAACTATGAGGACCAGTATATGAGATGGACCACACTACGACAAGAGAGGGGCCAAGCAGTTCCAGAGTTCACCAATACCTTCCATACTTTGAGCACCAAGCTAGGTATCAAAGACTCTGAATGAAATTTGGTTCTGAAATACCGTGGGGCTCTACACAGATACATCCAAACTGAAATGGATTTTCTGGATATCTCATCACTCGATGCTGCTTATCGATATGCTGTTAAAATTGAGAAGAAATTTAATCACCAGAACAAACGAGAGTTCGGGTCTGCAAATCCGCAACAACGAAAGTATGACAAAGACAACCCTAACAGACAGTCTCCCGAAAACCAATCCAAGCCATAGGAAAAGAAGGGTCACAGGAAGACAAAGAAGGACACCGGAAAATGGTGCGATTTCCACAAAATCCCCTGGCACAACATCGATGAATGTCGCTCAAAACAATCATTGGTGGCCAAGATCAAAGACAAGGAGCCAAACCCTGATTCAGAATCTGATTCTGAAAATACTAGTAAAGGACAAATCATTGACGCAGACCCCACTGCTATTTTCGCGATCATAGCAATTCAACCAAAAGAACTAACAGATATTGAAGAGGGGGAGCAATTTATTCATTCACGGATGTGGGTGAAGGGGACCCCACTGTATTTTATTGTTGATAGCAGAAGCTAGAAGAACCTCATCTCAACAGAGGTCATCAAATAGTTGGGATTGTCGACAACACCACACCCGCAACCATACAACATCGGGTGGCTTCGCCAAGGACGAGATTCAAATATTCCTTCTGGAAAAATGCAAAGATTCCTTCTGCACATCGTCCTCTCATGTATCTCAACTTGTTGAACAACCTCAACCTCAACAGGTTCATGACAGACTTCCACAAACTGAGCAACGTGACGTCTCCAACAAGGCAAGCAACTCACCAAGATGGAGATTCAACAAACGCTTTTCCCTCTCCCCCGAGAACTCAACGCAATGGAGACCATTGCTTCCTAAGGATGGAGGATTGATTCAGGTGGATATCGGTGGCCACCCACCTTTTTCGACTGGCTCAAAACAGTTTTCTGGCAATTTTGGAAATTTACTATTTTTAGCAGTTTTTAACTTCAGGGGCCATTTTGAGGGCCCAAATGAAGGTTTTTCAAGATCGAGGTTGTCAATGATAGCCAAAGGCATGATTAATCCCACAAAATGAATCTCCTCGACGATACCTTTCCAACTAGCTAACCTTTCCAACTAGCTATCATACGCCTAAAACGGAGATCGTATGCAAAAGTTACGACCCCGGGGAGTTGATGTACTAACTTAACCAGATGGGGCCCACACGACTTTTGGTGCTTCATCTCCTAGGGTTATGTTTTTGGATGTCTAGGGTTTTTAACATTCCGGTTTATTGTAAAAAGGCCTTCAGAGCCTCATTGTAATCATCTTCTTGCGAATGCGAGTAGCCGTCACATCTCTTCTTAGAGATAAGATGCCACCATTCTAGCGAGTCTCTCACTCTGTATTTTTTACAGTCTCTGTACATTTCTTTCATAAATAGAAATCATGTGTTACTGTATATCTATGTTTATGGTTTCATATCTGATATATTTATGTTATATTATTGGATATACGCGATATCTCTGTGCATTTATTTATTATATCTCCACTCTCATTTCGTGCAAAAAATAATCCGGATCATAAGACTTTAGTTGCAACTCAACATTACACTAGACTTAAGACTTTAGTTACAACTCTTGACAAGGCAATTCAAAATTCTATTCATGTTGGATGATGTTACACATGCCAACACACTAGATCAATACATTTATATCATTTGCAATATTAGGAATATCGTTTGTTTCTAGCTCATAGGAATTTTATATTCAACCTAACTTTTGATAGATGCCTTGACTTTTGATAATGGATCATAAGGTTTGACTAGGCTCACAGAGGTTTTATGTTCCCCTTGAATTTTTCACTAGTCTGTCAATGCTCACAGAGGTTGTATGTTCCCCCTCACTTTTTCACTAGACTATCTATGCTCACAAAGGTTGTACGTTCCCCCTGACTTTTGCATTAGACTCGCATAGCATCTTGTTCGTCCTGAATTTTGGTTTGACTCACAAAGGTTGTACGTTCCCCCTGGATTTTTTCAATACCTCGCAAGACTCGTTGATTCTCCAAATCTCCCTGGTTAGCCTCAGGGTGGCCCATATGGCCTCTCACTAGAGAATGATTGTCGATGCTGCCAAATTTAACACTTAATACCCAGCGTGGTGCGCAAGGTGTAGAAGACATTGGTGAACTCTGGCATTGTTTGGTCCCTTTCCTGCAATAGTGCGGTCCATATTGTATATAAGTTGTCATACTTTCCAACAGGGTAGTATTGTTACTTAATAGCATCCCTAAAGGAACCCCAAGTGGGTGCAACTACAAACAATGTAGATCCCTCTATTTTCTTTTTCTCACATAAAGTCTCCCACCAATCTTTGACATGGGGGACGACCTTCAAGAGTGAAAATGTAATCTTTTCTCTATCGAAAACGTTGTGGACAAAAAAAAACCCTTCTAGAAGGTTTAACCATTTATCTATAGCCTCCGCATCTATTTGACCTTCTAATATAGGAATATCAAAATTGATCTGTACCTTGAAGGGGGTGGTGCCTCTGTTTGAGGTAGATGTATCTCTTGTCGGCAACCACCGAAGGATTTGTACACAGTTGTCCATCATCTCGTTCCTCTAACGCTCAAGGGCTTCCTCGAGCAACATTTTGAAAGCATCTCCTGTCCCGTCCTCTTTCTTTTCTCCCAGCATGGAATGTTTCTTGGGAATGCAAGAGTAGTTTTCTTCAAGAGAAACAAGCTCGAGACCCAACTCTCTATACCCTGACTTCGTCAGGGACATGCACGAAAAAACGACAAGGAGCATACTGCTCTGATACCACTCATCCGGATTTATGAGTAGAATGAAATGAAAACACAGATCTACAATATTAACATAGAGACACGGTGAATAATAATAGAGATACAATAAAACTTGACTTATGTTAAATAAGAAATATTTTGAAACTGTAAAATGCAGACTGAAACAAGCTTGCTAGAATGGTGACATCTTATCTATGAGAAGAGATGTGACAGTTACACTCATTTGCAAGAAGATGAGTATAATGAGGCTCCAAAGGCCTTTTACATCAAACATGAATACCAAAATCCTAGACATCCAAAAACCTAACCCTAGGAGATGAAGTGCCAAAAGTCATGTGGGCCCCGTTGAGGTAAGTTGGTACATCAACTTCCCGTGGTCGTAAATTTTGCATACGATCTATGTTTTAGGCGCATGATAGCCCATTGGAAAGGTCTATTCGAGGAATACACATTATGCCATCACACTTTGAATTTAATTTTAATGGGACTGTGGCGGGCCCAAAAAATGTTGTTTAGGGCCTCAAAATGACCTTGGAAGTTCAGGACCCGAAAATATAGGAAAATAACTAAAATGAAAATTGAAACTGCCAAGATGAAATCTGTATGTGAGCCAGTTGGAATAGGTGGGTGGAGACCGATATCCACCTGGATCAATTGTAATCCTCCACTGTGCGATCTCATGTTCTTTATGTTTCTTCCATCTTCCTTTTGATGTGAATTGAGGTGTTTTTCCACCTTTTCCCTCTTCTTACTCCTATCATCGGGATCCCCATTGTCTATTTTCATATGCAGCCATTCTTTCAAGCTCTTGAATTCTAAGGGGAAATCCGAGTATGTCCTTTTTACTGGGGTCTCAGTTGACCCTTCATTCCTCCAAGTACCAAATCTACCAACAATTATAACTGCTCAACCACTCAATCTTGATCATCATAAATGATCTCATGGCTCTATGCAATCCAAGTACGTTGGAGGGTGGTGTATTCAAATCTTTCAGGTGTAGGCTGGAATGTTGAGAAAGATTCCTATTTTATTCATTGAAACTTCCTAGTTCCACCTCACCAGTCTCACTTGTGGTATCATGGCCAATACTTAAGGCTTCCTTCCCAATCATATGTCTGGTATTTTTATTAATCATAAACATAATTACATGTTTCATAATCATATTTTATGAAGTTTTAGCATAATTATAGTCATGGGGGAAAACATGGTGTTACATTCCCCTCCCTCTTAAATAAACACCATCCTCAATGTTTAAAACATCCTATATACAATTTATACATAAAAAAAAATGGGTATGCCATTCTCATGGAATATTCCAAATCCCAAGTAGCCTCATATTCTCCAAAGTGATTACATTTCACCTTGACCTTCACGATGGCTCAGTTTCGGAGCAACATTTATCTCCTATCCAGGATGTGTTGAGGTTTGGGCTTGAATTCTCCCTCTAGTTCCACCTGTATCACAATCTTATCAATAACATAATTAGAATCATGAACATATTTCTTTACCAAAGATACATGGAACACATTGTGAGCTCTAACAGTAGGTGGCATGACAAGTCTATATGCTATTGGACCCACTCTTTCTAGGACTTCAAATGGTCCACAATAGCGGGGTGATAACTTAGCACAAGTCCCCATCCTTAGGGAGATATTATTGGGTTTTACCCTGAGATATACATGATCTCCCACCTTAAACTCTTTATGAGTTCTCTTGTTGTCTATATATCTCTTTTTCATATCTTGGGTTGCTTTCAAATTCTACCTTATCCTGATCATTGCTTGTTCCATTTCCTTCAACAATTTTAGTCCAGTTGTGATCTTGTCCACTGGAATATCCAAAATAATTGGAACTCTACATTTTATACCATATAGAGCCTCAAATGGACTCATCTTCAATGATTCCTGATAACCATTGTTAAAGGAAAACTCTACCAGGGGTAGATATTCTTCCCATTGGTTGGGTTGATGCATAACATGAATCATCAACATGTTTTCCAACACTATGTTCACTCTTTCGGTCTGACCATCTATTTGAGGATGGTAGGATGTGATAAATGCTAACTGTGTTCCTAGTCCTACAAACAATCCCTTCCAAAACTTTGAAGTGAACTTCACATGTATGTCTGATATTATGGTCTTGGGTAGACCATGCAATCTGAAAATTTCCTTCATAAAAATGTCAACAACATCTATAACCTTAAAAGTAGAATTAATGGGAATAAAGTGAGCCGACTTTCTCAACTTATCCACCACTACCATGATTTCATCATGTTGTATAGTTGTCCTTGGAAAACAAGTAATAAAATCCATGGATATTTTCTCCCATTTCCATTCGGGATTTGGCAATGGCTGCAATAATCATGCATGGTGTTTGTGTTCAACTTTAACTTGTTCACACTCCAAACACTTTGCAATGTACTCAACAATGTCTTGTTTCATCCTTGGCCATTAATACAACTGCCTTACCGTTGTTATCATTTCCGATAACCAGGATGAAATACATAGGGCCTCCTATGGAATTCATCCATGATTATATGTTTGAGATATATTGATTCAGACACATACAACTTGTTGTTGTACAACAATAAATTATCAGTTGTAAGTTGATACCATTCATAATTTTCTCTTTGGGTTCTTGCTACAATTCCATCTTATTTGATTGAAAAAATTATCTTCCTACAAGAGGATTCTAATCCTTTACTTGATGTCAGACTCTCCTACACTTGTTACTGCTAAGTGTATTGTCTGCACGCTCCGACTGAGTGCATCAACCACTTTGTTTTATTTTCCTTTTATGTGTTTGATTTCAACATAAAACTCACTAATCAACACCATCCACCTATCATGTCTAGCATTCAACCATGGTTGATCAATCAAATAATTTAGACCAAAATGGTTTGGCATCGAGAAAAACCTTCTTCCAAGTAAGTGATGTCTCCACATCTTCAGCACATGCACAATCGCTGTGAGTTCCAAATCCTAGGTGACATACCATTACTCATGCTCATTAAATTTCGTAACTCGTAACATATCACTTTCCCTTCTTGCATACGAACCCCATCGAGTCCTTCTTTACAAGCATAAATGCAAACCAATAAATATTTCTTAGGGTCTGCAATCTTCAAGACAAGGGCTTTGGTCAAAGTATGCTTCGACTATCAAAATATGGCTTCACACTCTGTTGACCATGCAAATTTCTTCCCTTTCCTCTATAACGAAGTAATGTAATGACCAATCTTGAAAAATCCCTTAATAAAACTTCTATAATATCCATCTAAACCCATGACTGACCTTACTTATGTTACATTATGAGGGGTATGTCAATCCACGATTGCCTTGATCTTCTCAGGATCTATTGCCACTCCTTCTACTGAGATTGTGTGGCCTAAATACTAGATCTCCTTCTGAAAGGAGTCACATTTGTTGAACTTGGCATAAATTTGGTGATCTCTCAACACTTGTAACACGATCCTAAGATGTTATTCATGTTCTTATTTAGTCTTGAAATACATCTAAATATTATAAACAAACACTAACACAAACTTATCCAGATACTTGCTAAGAACATTATTCATCAAACACATGAAAGTAGTTGGTGCATTGGTAATCCCAAATGGCACTACCACAAACTCATAGTGTTCATATCTCGTTCTAGAGGTTGTCTTATGGATTTATTCATCCTTAATCTTGATTTGGTGATATCTTGATCTCAATTCAATCTTAGAGAAAATTGTAGCTTCTTTGAAATGATAAAAAAGATAATCAATTATGGGTAATGCATACTTATTCTTGATGGTCATCTTGTTCAATTTTCAGTAGTCAATACACAACCACAATGTACTATCCTTTTTATTCACAATCAATGTGGGTGCTACTTGACCTAATATACCCTTCATCCAACATCTCATTTAGCTACGCTTTCATTTCCACCAACTCTGGTGTGCTCATCCTGTAGGGTACTTTTAATGTTGGTACTTCTTTGGGAACAATATCTATTGGAAAATCAAGATCTCTCCTAGGAGGAAGTGCAAGTACCTCCTCAAGGAATACATCGTTAAAATCCCACAACACTGGATGATCTTCAGCCTTCAACTCCTTTCTTTCTGTGATGTTAAGCACTTGTGTGGCATACAAAGGACACCCTTTTCGACTGAATTTCTTAAGTTGCAATGCCAATATCTACCTAATTGAAACTAGATTTTGAATGCCTTGTAACACACTCATGTTACCTTTGATGTATTCACACCTTAAGGTTTTATCATAACAATTCAGTTTTACCTTATGAACCACTAACCAATCCATTTCTAGCAGCACATCATATGATCCTAGAGGTAGGATATTCAAGGTTTCTTGGGTATACAGTCTGCTCATTTCAAATGGACAAGCCTATCATTTTTTCCACTTTTATCTTAGTCCTTGTGGCTAATTGATCCAACCATGCCTTTGTATGTTTATTCCTCTATCAGGCATATGATTTAACAATTTGAGGTGAAACATAACTAAGATTATCCAGGGTCAATCAAAATAGCAATGGGTTGCTTGGAAATTATACCTTCTAGCTCCACTACAGAAGCTTTGTGATTTTCTTGTCGAGTTTCCATAGCTGCATATATCTTTGACACACTCCTGGACACATCATTGACCATATTATTCTCCTGAACATGGTAGACTCTTTTTTTTTCATGTTTCCTGTGAGGACAGTTTCTTAACATATGCGCCTCTCCACAACCCAAATACTGTAGAGGTCCTTTCTTGGCTCCTCTACTCTTTCTCTTTCCTACTCTGTTGGCCTATTTCCACTCTAAGATGGAATTTTTTTTTGACCAAACTAAACACCTTTCTTCAAATTCTTATATAGGGATGTTTTGAATCCCTTCTTCTGAAATATGATCTTATATATTCTCTTCCAATCCTTAGAAGGATCCTTCTTATGCTTGGACTAATCATAACAACACTTAGCCTTCCTAATGGTCTCCTTCAAGGTATTAGGATCATCAAATTCAATTTTGTCATGGTAGGATTGTGGCAACCTACTGAGAAAATGCTGTATCCTTTCCTTCTCATCCTTTAGGTAAGAGACATACCTCAATAGCTCTAAAAATAGTTTGGAATAAGAATCCATGGTAAATTTACCAACTTATGTTCATGGAAATCTTTAATCTTGTCAAAGTCTCTGACAAGTAAGCCTTCCTGAAATACTTCTCAAATTTCTTCCAAGGCAAATTGCTCTCTTTCAATCCTTTGACTTCCTTGAGGTCCTCCCACCATATGGAAGATCCTCCATTTATATTGAAGATGACTATCTTTGCCTTTGTATTTTTCAAGTAGTTGTGTACCCGAAAAATACTTTTTCAGGCCCAACAACTAGGCCTTAGTGTTAGCACTAGGAGTCACACTTAGACTGTTGTAAGTGCAAGCCCAGTGCCCATCAAAATGCAAAGATAAGTGTTTATAATGAGGTGGAAAATGGATGGAAAAAATCAGAAAGAAACTCAATCATAAACAACTCCACACAATATATACCAACAAATAAGGCCTTGAATAACTTCAGATTAGATTTTTAAGAGATAAGGTGAGTAGGTGGAAGACTTGATAAGAAAAATGTAATATGCCTATCATCTACATCAGGTAGCATTGACACACATATGAAGAAAAAATCTCTGAAATAAGAACTTCTCATAATCAAAGAGAAAAAACTCTGATATATTTATAAACAATATCACAACAGATCCTCCATTGCAACAAAGATACAATTCAGACAAATGAATCTTTCAATGGACTGTAATCAGAATTAGATAGCAACAAGAAGATAAGAAACAAAACTGGTTTCCATTATCCAAAGTGTATTATTTCTAGTACATACAATAAGAGGTCCTCTCTGTTACATAGACAATATAAAAAAAAGAGTCCTCTCTCACACCATTCAAACCTCTCTTTAGTCTTACTGATCCAGGTGGATCATCTTAAAATTCGGTAGAGTTAAAGTATTCAAAATGCAAAGTAAATCTTACAAAGTGGAATATCTCATCAGTAGATTTCTAGTGACGTTCGTTTCAGGAAAAACGACCTCCGGATGACAAAGATATCAACAGTGAAAGTTTCGTCAAAGATGGTGAAAAATGGTTAGAAATGGTTAAGAAATGTAATTTGGGGCTATGGGAATTGAACCCAAGACCTTGTGAAAAGGCCACCATGACCCCATGGTTTGGAAAAAAAGGGGTGGTCAAGGGCT
>SNQJ01S0109735.1:0-29151 GCA_010110895.2 Picea sitchensis
TCATCATGTTTGACCTCAACTCATTTATTCACATGATGTAGACTTGCACCATTGGTGGATAGTGTAGAAGGCTTGAAAACATCACTATGTGGCCGCGACTTTCCTGAGCTGTTGCTTCCATTTCATTGGACCAATACCTATTTGACTTAAGTGATCATGGGAGACCAGATTGTACTACATGGTATACAGAGATCTTTAGATTGATTTTTGAGATTGGTTTCACTGGGCATTGTTCGTGACTATGAAAACTTTTGGCATATAAACACATTTGTATTTTTCTATTTATGACCATGAACACTTGTTTGGTATATTTTTCACATGGATCTGCATTGTATTCTTAGCAACCATGTATGCAAAGTCAGTACATAATGTAATGAGAAATTGACTTCGTCCAGCTGGTTCTCTACCACTCCACTTTTGGGTTATTTAAAATGTATTTAGGTCATCGAAGATACTCACTTGATCTCACACATTAGGGGGCACATTTGTTATAGCAAGATTTGCCTCACAATTGCTATCTTGCACAAAGGACCGTTTTCCATTTCCCTATGCAGAATTTCATCCCTTTTTTTATGAATCGAGAGCTAAAAATATACATTTTTCCACATATACGCTCCCTAACTGCTATGCAAGATGCATATACGCTTGTTGCTCCATTATAGCTCGCGTATATCGAGATTTGTGCTAGAAAATATAAAATGAGTTCGGGTTTCCATATCACAAAAAAACATCTCTGATCCTTGGCCTTCCATATACTAGAAACGTTCCAACTCAGACCTTAAGTTGCATTATGGAAGCTATAAGAGCACAATTTCGAACTATGGAAAAGAAGGAGAAAGAATTCAACTTTGAGAGAAAAGTTACTCTGGAGAAACTACTTCATATTGAGTCTACATCCCTTTGTCCCTCAAGTCTGAACACAATGTTTAGCCCCAAATCTCTTCCCTTATTATTGAGAGGACCTCTTTGCCTCTTTGTCATGAGCTTTCCTTTGGTGGAGGATTGAAGTGGTGGGGACCCAGTTGGAAGGAACTTGGTTTCTTGGTTTCGAACCATGCCGACATGGAAGTCTGTAACGTTGACACTTTTGTTGATCAATTATTAATAGAAATACTATTTTCCCGTCCTATTGGTATCTTGCAAATATATGATTATTATCCATGGGAATCTTTGTAATGTTTATTAATGGATTATGCTATCTGATGTGCTAACCACTTTCATATCATCACTATATACTTTCTTTTCTTGTTTGTTGAGAACTTCTCACAGCTATAAAGATTTGGGTCAAAGTGCTCAATGGTGAAACATCATGAAACGTTGGATCGAGGTAGGCCTCTTTCTTGTGTTGCACATTATTTTATATAGAATATGTTGGAAATGAGTTGATTTACGCAATCATACCTGTCTGTTGTGTTTTACCCTTGGCCATAGAGAGTTTTTCCCTTGTAACACATATGAATATAATAGGCGCACCCCACAACAACACACTTAGACGTATAAGTCCCAGGTCCAGTAACTCCTTCATTTGCATTCTCAACTCTTGTAACTCTGGGGTTGACATACGATAAGGCATCCTCACTATTAGTTCAGTCCCCAGTAATAGGTCTATGGTAAACTCCAATTCCCTCTTCGGAGGAATCCCAGGTAATTCTTTCGAAAAATATGTTTGCAAACTCTCTCACCACTGGAAGGTGTTCTATACCTTCTGCTACTCCCTTCTCATTTAATGCATGAATCACATAAAGCTTGCATCCCTTGCACATGCTCTTATATAACTATAAGGAAGAGATAAACCTCAGGGAAAATCCCTAGTTCCGGCCTACAATCACGCATCTATGTCCCTCATCACCGACCAAGCTCAGTTGTTTCATTTTACAGTTGAGTATCACCTCATGCAATTCCAGACGGTCCATACCGATCACGACGTCATAAGATCCTCAGATTGTGACGTACAGGTTGGCCCTGGTGACAAACTCTCCCAGGTTAAGGGTACAACCTGTAACCCTTCCTCCAACCTTTTGTTTGGCTCCCGAAGCCATCTCTACAAAGATAAACTCATCCTGTTAGACTACCTTTACCTTAATCCTTTTTAGTGTTGCACCAGAATGAAACTCTCGGTAGCACCAGGATCTATCAAATACTAAGGACCTCATCAACGATGGTACCTGACATCTCGAGCACAGGAGACTGGAGATTTTCCTGGCGGTTACTCACCATTGCATGAATCTGATGGGCCTTTCCCAAAACTCCCACGGTAGTGGGTCCGACTGATCCAGAGCTCCGGTCCTCTCCACTGGGTAGTCATGCTGGTAATGTGCTCCCGACATTCCAACACATTTTCTTTAGTCTAGTAATCCTGGTACCTGAAGTAGAAGATGGATCCTAACACTAAGGCCAACACGAACTCATTGACCTTAAGTTTCTTCGTAAAAATGTGCAGAGCATACTGAGGCAACTCCAAAAACGGGCCTCATATTCGGGCACCGTACGACCGCCCTGTTGCAAGGCATTGAACTCATTGAGATGACACTCATGAATTCCTTAAAAAGATAATTCTCCTAGAACGATTCCTTGAATAGTTCCCATGACACATCTTCGACGGTCACGTTCCAAACGATAGGAGTTCCTTCTACCAAAGAAGAGTGCTCCCCTTCAGTTGAATACCTCCATGCATATCTTCATGTTGGAAATAGTCACTAAGTGCAGGAACCTAGCCATATTCTCCAACCATGCCTCGGAAGCTGCGCCATCCAGGGCACTCAAGAACTCAGGAGATTTGACCTTCTCGAGTTTGCAGTGAAAGCTAATGGTACTGGCTGGGGGGGACTATGGACCCTCATGAGTACAAGCGTCCTAGCCTCAACTCAGTAAAGATGGTGAATCAAGGCCTTTGACACTCCCTAAACGGGCCTTGTCAGACCATCATCATCCCTTACAACATTCGAAGCTAGACCAAGTACTTGTTCTTCCCCTTGTAGTTAGACTCCGCCAGGGCGAGCGCTGGAGGCGTCACACCTCCTTCCACGACACCACACAACGAACCTCTGTGGAGTCCTCTGATTGAGATCACCACCAAGACGTGTTAAAGTTTTTAATTAGTGCTAGGTTAATGCTCAAGGGTCTACTGCAGTGGAAATCCTGGCGATCCACAGTCACAGGGTTGAACCCTGCTCTGATACCATGTGTAACGACCCCTTCGTTACGACTACAAGTGAAGAAGAAGTGAATTTTTTTTTTGTTTTTAGGCAAGAAGGCGATGACGAAAACAGTTGAACACACATCCTGACTAGGAAAACACGCCCGTAGAATAAGCAACAGACAACTACGACTCCATGCACTAGCACAAGAGAAACTAGATGAAACATGCGTAAAACAACAAAGCGAAACGACTACCTGCCCGATACAAACAAGAACATGCCTACAAGATAAGGTACAACATCCCCCTCCCGACACAATGGCCTTAACGACCAAATACTAAAACCTCTATGGCACTCAAAACCCAACACATGAAGGCATTACCACCCAAACGACAACGACGACTTACAACAATCAACAACACCCACAACAGGAAGCACAGACTCCGGCCAAGTTCTACTTTTCCTCTATCCAATAGGGCGCACCACGTTCCCCTCATCAGGAATCATGCCATCACCAGGCGATAGGCGGGACAATAACCAAGGTGCATTACAACACAACTATACCAAAACCCTAGAAAATTTGAACATGCTAAGAGACCGAATTATCTTCCAACCACATGACGACTAACTCAAGCACCCAACGACCAATTCACACGATGCAAGGGAAGGACGACTAACACCTTCACGCAACACATAAATTTCTTGCGCAACAATTCTAAAGCAACCTACACTGACCGATACACATTAAATGGTCATTATCCACGATTGGTTCAAGTGGCTATTTTCTAAAACCAAGTCCTATAAGTACTTTCCTAAGAAGAAATTTGTTATCTTTTAACTGAAACAGTTACGAAACATGCCCTTTAAAATGACCAAACCAATGTTCTTTAAAACGATTAAAACAAGGGTCTTTTAAAGCTGAGTTAAGCTATCTTTAAACTGAGACAATGTAAAAATTTGCAATCGACGTAATGCATTCAATCGCTATCTATATAATGTATAAGTTAATATTGTTGTAATCATTGTAATTTTGTATTTATTGATAACACCACCTTAGTTAATGGAAATTGCTGACAACAAGGAAATGCTGCTGCCAAAAAGGTTATTGTCAAGGGTTTACTGAAATCTTGGGATACATCGTTGTGTATTCCATATTTTATGTTTGCTAAGAATGTTACTAACTTAAGGAAGGATCACTGTCAACAACCATGATGTTGTCAACAAAAGAGATGTTGTCAGCGTTATCGTTGTCGAAGCATTTACTGACCACAGAAGGGATTAACCATTAACTATAAATAACGATGTCCTTTATTCTAGGAAACAACCAAATGCTATCTAAAGGTAAAGTTTTCATGTAAAAATAATTAACGACTTGGCTATCTACAGGATTGCATGTAAACAAAATTTATAAGGTAATATCGCACCACAGGAGAATCGCTGACCCTTTTTGCTAAGGATGTTACTAAATTAAGGAAGGATCACGTTCAATAGCCATGATGCTATCAACAAAAGAGATGTTGTCGTCGTTATCGTTGTCGAAGAATTTACTGACCATAGAAGTGATTAACCATTAACTATAAATAAGGTTGTCCTTTATTCCAGGAATCAACCGAACGTTGTCTAAAGGTAAAGTTGTCATGTAAAAAGAATTAACGACTTGGCTATCTACAATATTGCGGGTAAACAAAATTTATAAGGTAAAATCGCTGACCCTTTTTGTGGCTGCCTAGCATTGGCATGCTATCAGACATGGTGATGTTATCCATTAAATTCACATAGGAAAAAAACATGCTATTGGTCACCAATAAATGCATCAGTTCCCAAGTAAGTGTGGTCCAGTTGGATTTTAACTCCCTAAAATTGCTAATTAAATCTCAATAAAAATATTTTCTATTCATAGTAATTATATGTTGAATCGATGCTTAATAAAATCGCTAGGTATGTGGGGGAAAAAGGGTGTTTTAAGGTAAGAGTGAGTATGCACATTTCAAATCGCCATCAGTACACACGTAAATTTCGCAGTCACAACTTAGTAAATTTGTAGTATCAATGTAAGTTGGACACAGACTCCTCAAATTAACATGCATGCACTCAAATAGCATTGCAGTAAAAGCACCATAAAATCAAAGTCTCTCAATTAAGTGGATGCAGACCTTACCAGACCAAACACATGCACACGCATAAAAGTGCAGACCATGCACAGTAAAATTCGTAACCATCCACAATACAGAATCATCTCTGTCACGCAGCGAGATTGCTTCCCTTTTCATTACAATTCGCCAGTCAAAGAAATAAAATTCGTAGAGTAAGAAGGTATGTGGAATCCATCCTTCCTGATCAGGGGATCAAATTTTGCTCAAAAATTCAAAGTGCTCGGAATTGCTTCAAATCGAATGAAAGCATAGACCTCGTTGTTAAGAACCCAACACAACTCGTTTGGGTTCAAACGGACGTCGGGAGCGAGAGATATTGCGATCTGTTTGAATCGTCAAACATGCAAAAAAAAGGGATGCTGACTGTGCAGTCCGTACAGGCTGACGTGGCAGAGTCCGTATGCTGACGTGGCAGTTTTGGATTGGCTGACAGTTGGACAAATCATGTTTCGACACATGGAATTTTTGGTTTGTGGTTGGGTGACACGTGGCCCAATCATGGGCTGCCACGTGGCACCATTATATTGGTTCAAAATTATATGGAGTCTGTGGGATTCGAACCTCGGACCTCCCCCACCGGTCAAAGCCTTTGCAAAGTCTGCCCTGCCAATGGGCTACGCATTGTTCCTTGTTAACTATATGCATTTTAATGTATTTGAATTAGAGTAATGTTTGTTATGGCGGGGGGTCGGGCTGGGGCTTAGCCCCGACCTGTGGTTCTATTGTGTTAACATGTGACCATACCCATAATATATGCGTAGGAGTTGTATTGAAAACGGAGCCCAGTCCCGGGATTCAGACATAACCACAGTTCAAATGCACGGGGTATACGTTTAAGCCTCCGGTCACATGATCTATGGCATGTGACCTTGCCACGAAGCGCACGGGGAAGTTATGATTTAAACTTAGCCCTTTTTATATTTGCACGGGGTCATATGGTGACCGCATGTGCCCGAGAGTTTGACGGTTAGGGGCTGGCGCGCCCATAGCCGTCCTACAGTTCGCACCGTTGGTGCGGTTGCGTTCGGTGCTGGGTTTTTATGCTTTAAATTGCGTGTGTGCTAGGTTGAATGGACAAGGGTGCGTTTTGTAGATGTAGAGACAACAAGCTTGAAGGGGAGACTTCAAGGAAGCCTAACTTCTTCATTTTTTGGCCAAACGAGGTGTCGAAAAAGCCCAGCTAGGGGTTTTTGGACGCTCTGAAGCCATTGGAGCAGTCTGTTGGTCATTTTGAGCATTGTAAAGCACAGTTTTTGAGCACTTTGAGAAAATAATACTAATGATCCATTGGAAGCTGGACCAGGAGATGTAGCCCAAGAGAGGGGTGAACTCCTTTATCATTTGTTGTGTTATGTGTTTATGTTCATTGATTATGATACTGTTTATGTGTATCTTAAATGAGTAAATCTTATTAATGATGTGTTGCAAAGTTGATCCATTTGCTTTTAACACATAAACTTTACTTGCAAATATTTTCAAGATTACAAGTCTTCTTCATTTTTAGATCAAGTTGGTATCAGAGCATAGGTCTTTGAAGACTTGATTATTAAGTTGGTATCAGAGCATGGGTCTTGAAGACTTGGATTATTTGGAAGTGTTTTGTTTTCCCATGATCACAAGGTTGAAACTCACAAGAGGGAAAGGTCAATCAGGGAGCCAAGTTCTCTTCCTTCAAGGAGGAAACATATACAATCACCGCTAAAAGTTTCAAGGAGGCATTCACTCATGCATGGCTCATGAAGAAAGTCATGAACATGTTCCTGTGAGAAGATGAAGATCTCATAAAGGCTTTCATGGGAATGAGAGAGATGATAAAGATCTTGGATGGAAAGGAATGCATTATGGTAAAGGCGTATTCCAACCTTCAAAGCATAAGGGAGACAAGCAGGATAAAACTCCAAATGGAAATGGAGGGAATGGTGCTTCTCCACCACCCTCTCCATCTTTCTCTCTTCTTCTTCTTCTACCAATTCAAGACCTCTCTTTCGACTCTCCAAAGGGACATGCTAAAACCTTTCTTGCAAATTTCTTCATTAAAGCTTGATATTAAATTTGAAATTTCACACATATACAATGGAGAAGTTAATGCCGAGAAATTAGATAATTGGATACTGCCGATTGAGGTATATTGTAGAATACAAAAAAATTCAAGATGATGAAACCAAAATTCAAATTTTGCTTTTAAGATTGGATATGCAACACTCATTTGGTGGGATACCAAGACTCAGGAGGACATGAAAAAGCATGGAAAAATTTTAATTTCTTGGAATGGATTTTATTGTTGCACTAAAAACAATTTTATCCATTGGCATATAAGCAAAAGGCTGCTGCCATGGAATGGAAAATTTAGACAAGCTAAAGGACGAGTGTGCAAATATTTATTCCAAGAATCTCCTAGGAGAAGAGCTTGATTTTGGGTATAGATTTGTATTCTCAATAAAAATTCTACTCAACATTGAGCTTTGTATAGTTATTTGAGCATACATATCCTCATGTTTAATCCTTCAAATTTAGATGAAGTTTGTGTTTAGGCTACTCATTTGGAAGCAAGAGGGAAGGAACGGAACTCATGAGGGTAACAAGCAAAGACAGCTGCTGAGACAAAGGAAAGAAGAAGTTCAAGGGCAATGGCAAAAAAATGTTGTTGTTAAGAAAAAGGGAGAAAAATTCATGCAAACATTGTTCAAAAGATGGCTACGATGAAGACCATTGTTGGAAATCTCATCCCCAAAGATCTACCCAAAAGTTTGGCAAATATCAACAAGGAAGCCAAAGATCACAACCGTCAACATGATTTAGGTTCTGATCTGGGTGATGAAACAAAGATCACAACCATGGGTTATCAAGGTAATGGTTCTAATTCAAGTACCAGTTCTTCAAGTAATAATAATATCAATGTAACTCGGCAAGAAAAGGAGAGAATTGAACTTTTCACATAAGGGTTGTTTCAAATCATAATAAGATAGATACTCTATTTGATACTCTGATCTCAAGCAAACCTTATTTCTAAAGAAGAAACCGTTAAGAAATTAAAGTTGGAAACAATTCCGCATCCTAAGCTTACAATTTGGTTGGATATGTGATAATGCCTTCTTGTTACTTGTAACTTAGAAGGTGTAAACTTAGGTTTTGCTATCACTGCAAATTTTATACATGAGGTAGAGCTTGATGTTATTCCATTGGATATCTCTGGTATTGTATTGGGAAGCCCGATTTGCAGTGATGGAAAAGCCATTTTTCATCATCAGTGGAGAATAAGTATCATTTGTTTAAGAAATGGAGTTGAGCATTGTTGAGCCTATACAAAAAAGAAGATGATTTTTTCACTTGTAAATGTGGGACAAAATGAAGAGATTAGTCAATGCTAGTAAGAATTTTGTTCTTAATGATCAAACCTAAAGATGATGTTGAAACGAAGAATTCTGGTACAGGGATACAAAGTTGAAATAATGATTTATATGAGGTTGTTACTCAATATGATGAAAATGTTTAAAGAACCTAAGGATTACTCGAAAATGGGTATCCAACATGAAAATTCAATTGCAACAAGATAGTCCTCTTCCAAACATTGGCATGTATGAGATGTCACGCAGGAAAATGTTGAGATTAAAAACAAATTCAAGAGTTGTCAAAAAAGGGGTTACTGTACCAAGCTCATCACCATGGATCTCTAATTGTGTTAGTGCCAAAGAAAGATGGTACGTAGCATATGTGTGTTGATTTCAGGCTTTGAACAAACTCGCCGCTAAGAATCGTTATCCTCTTCCTAGAATTGATGATTTGTTTGATCAACTAAAAGATGCTAAATATTTTACTAAGTTAGGGGATTTGAAGGATATCATCAGATCAAGATTACCGAGGGAGACACATGGAAGACAACCAAAACCAAGAAAGGTTTGTTTTGAATGTATGGTAATGCCTTTGGACTTTGCAATGCACCCTCGCTACTTTTATGAGAGTTATGAATGATGTCTTAAGGCCTTTTCCTCGGATGATTTTGTTATTGTACACTTAGATGATATTTTGATCTTAAGAAAATCTCCTCGTGAAGAGAATGTTATACATGTGAAACAAGTTTTGATGTTTTGAGAAAAGAAAATATTTTTGAAGGCTGTCCAATGCGAATTTGGAAAAAAAGACTTCACTTATTTACTTAGGCATATTGGTGGAGGTGAATTCAAAATCGATTCCTCCAAGGTCAAAGTTATATTAGAATGGCCTGGGCCCAAAGAATACCGTGACTCTAGGCAGTTTTTGGGAGCGTTCAATATTGAGGAAGTTTATTGCTAACTTTCTCCATTAAAACATTACATGCAAAGGTTAAGTGTCAAGAAAGTTTTCCAATTGGGAGACAAGCAATGTAAGGCTTTGATATTTCTTTGAAAGAGAAGACGGCTCAACACCGTTTTGAACTTCCAAATTTAAGACAACCTTTTGAAATCCAAACGATGCAAGCAATTATACAATGGGAGCAGTTTTGCTACAAGATGGTAAGCCCATTTGTTATCTGACCTTTAATTGCGCCGGGATTAACTATCCTAATTATGATAAGGAATTATATGCATTTGGTCAAAGCGTGAAAAATGGAACATTATTTGTTGGGAAAATAAAACCATTGTTCGCTACCAATCATCAAGCATTGCAATTTACAATCACATAAAGTTACAACAAGTTAGGCACTTCAGATGATGGGTTTTCTACAACAATTCAACTTTGTCATCGTGCATAAGAAGGGAATTTTTAATAAAGTCATTGATATGCTTTCAAGGCCTATTAGTGCTTCACTTATCTTAAGATAGTCCTATCATGCATGAAAAAGTTATGTTGAGCAATATGATTTAGATGCCATCGATTTCAGCTAGGCTATATGAAACTTTGTGCCACTTAACCAAAGTTGAAGAATTGGATTACCATGTGCATAATAATCTTGTATCATCTTGGCAAGTCGTATTCAGGAGAAAGAATCAACATTTCATAAGAGAAGCCCATTCTTCCTTAATATCGGTCATTTTGGTGTAGGCAAGATACAATAATTTTAAAGATATTGCTACCGCCTAAAATGAATGAAAGTGTTTCAAGATATGTCCGAGGATGTTCGCTATGCTACAAGGAACCCAGCAACGAAGTTGGCCTGTATACTCCATCAGCCTCCTTTCCTCGAATTCCTTGGGAAAGTATCGGGCCGGATTTTGTAGGTGGTCTACCCATGTCGAGATGGAATCAAGATTATCTTTATGTTGTGGTTGGATCGACGAAATGTGCATTTTGATGCCTTGTACAAAGTAGGTTACGCCTGAAAAATGGCACAAATGTTCTTCAAAATGTCGGCATTTTGATCGTCGGTCCATTATTTATGATCGATTCTCACGAGCCAGTTATTTTTGGTCGGCTTATGGGCACTCCATGGATACCAAACTTAAAAGAGCACGCCTTTTCATCCAAATGATGGTCGGACAGAGGGTAACTCCATCAAGCAGCATCTTCTTCGCTTATCAGCAGCCAGCATCTTAAACTTTGGGATGATCATTTATACTACATTTAGCATGCTTACAACCAAGATAAGCAATTTCTTCGACTCAAACGCCACCATTTGAAGCATGTTTTGGCTATCTACCCAAATATCCTTTAGATTTTATCTTAGCGATATTGCTATCGATGGTCAATATGATATTGATAGGGGAGAGAAGTTCATTAAACAAATTCAATCGATACATCAAGTGGTGCAATAGCAGTTGGAAAAGATTCAGGCTAAGTACAAGACAAGACATGAAAGCATCGCATTGATCATGGGGCCTAAGTTGGAGACAGAAGTTTGTCTACATCAGTAAGGCGAGGAGGGGCTTAAAGGAGAAGGTAAAAAATTGAAACTAATTAGATATGTACCTTTCAATATTCTTGCTGAGGTGATTGGTATCAATGCCTTCGCTGAGATTTCTGTTCTCCTTATATGCAAATGTATGCGGCCACATTGAGAATTCTGAAATTGTATGGATCAAGGCTGATTGATGATCATGGAGCATGTTCGACTCTTCTATAGATGATTTTCCAGAATATCTTATATGTCATACATGAAGACACAATCCTTGATAGAAGAATGAGAACTTCAAAACGAGGAAAGGAGTATCTTCGAGTTGGTATTAAAGGAAGAAATCCAAGCAAAGCCAAGTGGATTGAGTTTGCCGGGTGAGGAACTATACCCCTCATCTTCAAATAGACTGAAATGGTCTCTTTGGAGGTCCAAAGCTCTAATGGGGAGGTGTGATCCATGGGATTAAATTTTGCTCAAAAAATCAAAGTGTTCTAAATCACTAAATTGAACGAGCGATTCACAGCCACGGCAACCCAATGCAACTCGCTTGTCCAAAACGCCAGAGAGAGATATTACATCCGCTCAATCATCAAACAGCAAAAGGGATGCCGACCGCATACCCTGCGCTGTACCGACGTGGCAGGTGATGTGGGCGCTTGGGATTACCGACACTTGACGACCATGTTTCAACACGGGCAGCTTTTGGTTGGTTTCAGGTATTGCGCCACGTGGCTCCAATCAGGGACACATGGCACCATTATATTGGTTCAAAATTATATGGAGTCCTGGATTCATCCTCGGACCTCCCCATTGGTCAAAGCCTTTGCAAAGTCCACACTGCCAACGAGCTACGATTGTTCCTTTATTAAATTATGTGTTTGAATGTATTTGAATTAAAGTAATGTTTGTTATAGCGGGGGTTGAGCCAAGCTTAGACCCGACCGGTGGTTCTATTGTGTTAACATGTGACCATACCCATAATATATGCACGGGAGTTGTATTACAAACGGAGTCACCGGTTCACATAAACCAACCAAATGCGTAAGTATATCATGGCTTTCTAATACATGGGATCTATGGCGGCTGTGACCTTGCTAACGGAGCGTATGTGGGAAGTTATGATTTAAACTTCATTCTTTTATATTTAAAGGGTCATGGTGACCGGTGATAAAAGTTCGAGTTTGATCGGTTATCGGCGTACCATAACCATCTCCACAATTCCGCTGCTATGCCTGCGCTGGTTTACGCTTTTAAATAGCATGTGTGCTAGTTGAATGGACAAGGGTGCGTTTTGTAGGAGATGCAGACAATAATCTTGAAGGAGACTTCATGAAGCCTAACTTATTCATTTTACAAACGAGGCCAAAAGCCCAAATTAGGGTTTTTTGGACGCTTCCGGCCATTGGAGCATTTTGTTGGTCAATTTGAGCATTGTGAAACACGCTTTTGAGCACTTTGAGTAAATAATACTAATGATCCATTGGAAGTCGGACTAAAGAGATGTAGCCCAAGAGAGGGTGAACTCCTTATCATTTGATGTTATGTTTATGTTCATTGATTATGTTGTTGTTTATGCATCTTAAATGAGTAAATCGTATTAATGATGTGTTGCAAAGTTGATCTTTATTTTCTTTAACACATAAACTTTACGGTAAATATTTTCAAGATTACAAGTCTTCTTCATTTTAGATCATTTCCATTATCGTGTAAACACATAAGGAATGCAAAACTCTACATGCTTTACTCCTACACCAGTTTTTTTGTGTAAAAAATACAATTACCTCTATACCATATGTTGTGTATCGATTTACCATTAGCTGTGTAGAGAATTTACAACTACCAATTACATATACACTAAATACATCTATCAAGAGAAATTATGACTCCAACCAAATTACATCGATTACATTCGCTAGGTACAAACGCTAGACCAAGGTAAAGGTTCGTTGTTATTCAAGGCATAAATTTACTGTCAATCAAGGTAAAACACAATCAACACATATTCAAACGTTGTTATTCAAGTGGAAAACACAGTCCAATATAAATACACTATTCAACATATCCACATTAATATATTTGTAATTTATATGTAAACGTATTATTATTACGTTGTCCCATTCAATTTGTTGAGTTCTATTGCACACAACAGGGTAATGAAAATCACAGTTCTATTGTCGAGTTAGCTTAATAAAAATCATGTACCCAAAAACAGAAAAGAAAAACAATTCCCAAAATTGCACTCAACAAGGTAATGATAGTAGTAAAAAAAAGAAGAATGAAGAGTACCCCAAGAAATATCTCCCACCATTACACCCCAAAAAAATGCATCATTTCATCAAATGTAGAGGACATTTCATTAAAATGCAGAGATAATTTCATCGATGCAGGGTAATAAGAAGACGTGAAGGAAAAATAAACAACGTTGTATACTACTTCATAAAAGGCTCATAATCCATTAACCAGGAACAATCAACAAGGGTGGACAGTTGGGCCAACTATCCTTCACTCATAATCCACGCACAAAAAGGTGGCCAACTCATCATCATCCGCTTTTATTACAACTCACAAATCAATAAAACCAATAGATACCAACATTCATGATCAAATACTAAGGAATCAAATCAAGCAACCTAACTTGTATACATGGAAATTCTGTCTCCAATTAAAATGCTAAGTTAACATCTTCTTTACACAATCAAAAGTACATAAATGAAAAGTGTATAAATAATATTCTGTACTCATGCATTAAAAGTTAGAAATCATATCAGATCTTGAGTCGATCGTCAAGTCTTTGTAATCAAGGTACTCAGGTACCCCACTCTGTTGACCGATGAGACTTCACCTGTAACTCCCATCCAACACTAGGGATATTATTCTTCCTTCTTAGGCCCCCGAGCCAAAAAGTGGCCACACAAAATCAACCAGAGAACATCTATCTCCCATCTTGCCTCACAAGGCCGAAATTACCACTCCCCACTAAGCCTGGTATCCCAACTCCCACAAGGTAAGTCATTCAAGTCTAAAATTCTGTAGCGTAATGTTATGCATGACAGAGGAGATCCATCATCCTCCTCCTCCCTCCTTTATATAGAGCTTCTAAGTCATTTAATTTCGCAAAATCCCATTTAATTTATTGTTCAATAATTTAATTCATAAAATCCTCCCACATGTGTCACCCATCCCCTTCATTGCACCATAAACCACTTCATTAATTAATTAATTACTCCTATTTCCCTCATCCACCTGGGTAAAAGCATTCCTAGAATCGCCCTAGGTGTCCTAATATCCCTTAAACATTTTAATGACGTATCCCCTTACTAAATCACTAAATGAGTTCAATTTAGAAAGTTCCTAAATGCAAGATACCTTACTAAGCTAGTCTTTGTGTTTTTCCTTTATGTTTCCATTTCCATCTTTTATTTTTCCCCGCTTTTCCTACCAATTCTTTAAATTTTCCTCTTCCTTTCTTCTTATTCAAAACTCAAAATTCGGAAAGTGTAGAAAATAACCTTTTTCCCCTTTTTTTCTTTTAATTAATAATTTTTAATTAGCATATGTAACAAAAACAATTATTTCCCCCTTTTCTCCATTTTTAAATTTTATCCTCAAAAAGATTTTAATAAATTAATTGAATCGCTATTCCCTTCTCATCACATGATTAGTGATGATGATTATTATTATTGTTTATTTATTTTATTTTTATATAAATATAAAGATATATTTGTTATCACAAGCATCACTTAGACCTAAATTTTAATTTCTAGGTTGAGCAACATTTTATTAGGGAAATTGTTTTTAAATCTTTCTCATCACGCTATTAGTCTCTGCTTCCCATCTGTTTATTCATTTATTATTTGACCACTTGACGTGCTCCTTCAGACACACTGTGCTCCAAGGTGCCACTCACTCCCATTATGTTTCTATGCTGACATGCCCTTTAGACGACTCACGCTCTCCAAGGTGCCACTTCGCCTTTTCCGCTTTTCATGCCACATGTGCCCTTCAGATGCTTTGATGTCTAAGTGGGTGCTACCACCTCTTTGGGATCGAATTGGTAGACACTAAAACTCCCTAGAGTCACGTTCACAGTGATCTTAGGAGACTAAGGGCCTTCTAAGGAAGGCTTCATTGCGCTACTTTAGAATCATCATGACGAGATACTGTCAGCGGTTTCATCAGACTGTGGGTCTTCTCAAACTAGGTAATCGTTAACCTATAGTTCGTTTCTGATGAGAGAGCTAGGTAGTTGTGGCAGTGGATGCTTTTTACACACCACTCCTCAACGCCTTCGGGTTATCGTATGACTTCTACTCCATGAGTCTAGCTCATAAGCTATTGTCATCTTGCAACATCAATGAATCATGTTAGAAATAATATCCATAATCATATCATCTTAATCATATGCACTAAATGTCGATATAAAACAATCAAACCTCCAATAGTTCACTCCCTAACTCAATCCACAGTCCACGGTTTCACTGGATGCCCTTTGCATCCTTGGCGTCCAAATCAAGACACTCGTGAAAACTGAACAATAGCACTCGCCTATGTCAATACAAAAATAATATGCCATTAATCCATAACTTACATCATAAATCAAATGCCAATAGTATAATACACAGGATCACTTGCAAACAAGTGTCCTCAAAGAATAAGCTCCCTCATTTATGCAAGAGTGGGATGTTACATAATTCTCTTGGTCCAAACTTTGTCCCAAAGTTTCACAAGATATAAGTGCCGAAATAATGAATATCACAAGATTACAAGTCTATCTATCAATCAAAATTGGAAATTGTTGGCGCATATCAAATGCGTCCTCCTAGGCTGCCGCAGTGTGGACTGAGTCCCACTGGACTTTGACTTGATCTATTGTTCGACATATTAGTATTTGAATGCGATGGTCCAAGATTCATATTGGCTCCACCGTGAGAACACACTTGTCCGATACCTGCAAAGAACTCATGCCAATAACATGTGTGGATCACTAATATAATTCCTCAAATGGATACAGAAAACATCACATACAATTCCCAAGAATCGTGCATACAGTTTCATTAGGCCACTAGCCTCTTTCCACAATCCTATGATTCCACTAACTCCAGGAGATAGTTTGAAATTTTTCCAAACTTTGATTGAACTCTAACGTTTCTAGCCGCGAAAATACTTGATCACCATCATAACTTATGATTCCATTGACGCACACGCATTGACATAACTCTTTTATGCTGATCCTCAAGGCTTTCCTTGATCCTTCTGTCTTATATTTTCTATTTAATATCTCCATTTCTTTGACTACCTTTCGGTCCCAACGGGCCAAGACTCCTATCCTCAAGTTGATCCTAACTCAAAGGAATCACATGGTCACCCATAAAGAAACTCAAAGGCAAACTATCTTATCGGGGTTTTGGTAATCGCTTTTATGTTTAATTCTACCGGCAAGAATTATTTCCAACGCCATGTTGAGTTCATCACATAAGGATGCTAAATATGTCTTCCAAGGTCTGATTCATTCATTTGGTCTACCTGAAAGTATATGGCAGATACAAAGTAAATAAAGTTAAGGTTGGCTCCAAAGGCCTCTTGGAACTAGTCCAAAATCGTTTAGTAAACATCGATCCTCTATCGATATAATCCTCTAAGTGGCATGCTACATGTAGCCTCCCACCTGCGTACGATGAAAACTCTAGCTATGTCAGTGCCCAATACGTCGTATTAATACACAAGAATAAATGAGCATTCTTCGTCAGAGTATCGACTACCAAAAAAATCAAGTCACGTCTCCTTGGCTGTCAGTAACTAACAATGAATCCATCAAAATAACCTCCCATTTTGATTTCGTAATAGCGTGTGGTGGTTATAGTAATCCTTCCGATGTCTATGTTCATCCTTTACTCACAAGAAATTCTATAGATATCAGCTGCTACATAGTTTTCTATGTCTTCCTTCATTCCTTCTAGAAGAATAAAGGGTTTCATAGTCCGCTTCTTGATTCTTCGCGGACTCCTATGAACCATGGCACAGGCTTCACTCTATGAGCCCATTTAGGATCAAACTCTTAACTCAGCCTTCGTGCAGGCAAATTTGATTTTTAAATATCAAAAGTCCATCGTCAGCTCCAACGTGAATAACACATTCTCCAAATATTGGTACCATCATTGTTTTGTTCGATAAAAATCCTTGACCTCTTTGTACCAAATACGCTATTGTCACACCTAGTTTAGATTCCTTTCGAGATCTCAGGTTAGAAGATAAGTAACCCAAAAAAGATGTGGTCTCCAACTCAATGCATCTACCACTGTGTTCACTGTCTCTTTTATGTAAGCAATCTTGAAATCATACTCGCTAAAAAATTCCAACCAACATCGTTGTCAAGCGTTCAAGTCACTTCGCGTAAAAATGTGTTGCAAACCACAGTGGTCCATTTTTACTTCAAATTTCCATCCGTTACAGTGTCTCCAAACTTCAAGGAATGTAAATGTATAACAATTCCAGATCGTGCATCGCATAGTTCTCCCTATGCCTTCTCAGCCGATATGTAAGCAACACTGGACTTCCATTGCATCAAGATTCCGCTTCTGTTTCCTGTGGATGCTGCATACCAAGAACTCCACATCTATATCAGGACCTTTAGTATCGTTGTTGTCAATAATTTTGAGCCTCCTAGAAGCTTCCACACATTTCTCGGTCCAAATAAAATTCTTTTTCCTCAGAATTCCATGATCGGATTTTAAGAATTCTAAAAATCCTCTGAATCTAACCATTGATAGGTCCTGGCTAAACCTGTTTAGCTTACACTTCCAGAACATTCACAATGTGATGATTCCATAATAGCCCCGACCTTTGCTGGATCCATGATGATACCTTCGCCAGAGATGACATGCCCTACGTAGCGAATCCTCGCTGATTGATAAAATCAGCATTTGGACAACTTCCCATACAATTTATGCTCTCCCATTTCAATAGAAGTAATTCAACGAAGTGCTCATCATTCTCCTTGTTTTCCTAGAGTAACTTAAAAATATCATTAATGAATACTTGGACAACTATTCATACTCTCAAGGAATATCCCACATCAAACTCCATAAATACCCGCGGGGAATTTGTCATTCCAAATGGTAAAACACTAAACTCATACTGTCTCAAAACCTGTTTTAAAGGTGGTATTAGGGCTCCTATCCCTGCAAGCAAGGCAACAGACATATATATACACTCCATAATTGGCATACTCTGATCACAAATCGATTAAACACCATCGTTCCTTTCATCTAATTGAACAGATCATCAATCCTCATCAAAGGGTATAGATTCTTGATCGCTGTTCGTTCAAATGACGGTAGTCAATGCAGAACCTCCACAACCCATCCTTTCGCGGGTAGAAGATAAAAGGCCTTCACCCTGGCGACTTATTATTACCTGCATGAGCAGTCCCGTGTGTGTCTATAACTCTTCACCAGTTCTCAACTCCCCGTAACTGGGGCTGACATACTATAAGGCAGCCCTCAAGTATTGTCTTCACCAGCTTTAGGTCTATGCAAACTCCACCCTCTCCAAAGGGAATCCTGCAATCCTCTTAAAAACGTCAAGTAAATCCTCTCTCTCACCATCGGAGGGTGTTCTAGACCTTATGCTACCTTTCTCGCTTAACGCATGATTACATAAAGATTGTTAATCTCTTGGCGCAGATGCTCTGCGTAACTGGTGGCGAAGAGATAAACCTTGTGGGAAACTCCCCTGTTTCGACTCTACAATCGAATGACATCTATGTCCCTCTATCATTGATCAAGCTCAACTCTGCTTGCCTTACGATGAGTATCACCATGCGATTCTGCACCAACGATATCGACATGACGGCCATAAGATCCAAGATCAGGACGCATATTGCCCTCTATGACAAACTCTCCAGGGTTAAGGTACAACCCGCACCCTTCCTCCAATTTCTTTTTGTTTGGTTCCCTGGCTATCTCATGCGATAACCATCCTCTTCGACCCTTTACCTTAATCATTTTTAGTGATGCACCAGAATGAAACTCCCGGTGCAATCTCACCGTGATTCATCAAATACTAAGGGCCCCAGTCAACTACTCTGCACCGACTTTTCGCTACTTACTAGTGCTTTTCCTGGAGGTTAATCACCATCACATGAATTTGATACCTACCCAAACTCTCACGGGTAGCGGTCCCGGCTTAATCCAAAGCCCAGTCCTTCCATCAGGCCATGCCGGTAATGTGCTCCCCACATTCCAACACAATTTCTTTGGTCCAAGAATCCCTCGCGCCCAGCAGAAGCCGGATCTTAACATTGAGGCTAACACAAACTTGCTGGACTTAAGCTTCTTGGTAAAAGGTGTGGATCATATCAAGCAACACTGTAACGGCTACTCGGGCAGCATATTTAAGGATTTGAACTCGCTGAGCCGACGCCATGACCTCGCCAGAATAATTCTCCTGAACCATCTCTCAAACAAATTCATGACACGCCTTCATTTGTCACGCTCAAAAACATAGGAGCATCTTCCACCAAAGAAGAGCACTTCCCTTCAGTTGAAATACTTCCATGTGGAATTTCATGTTGTATGTGTAGTCACGAATTGAGAAGCACGTTGTCATGTTTTCCAACCATGCCTCGACGGCTTTGCCTTCTGGGGCACCCAAGAACTTGGGAGATTTAACCTTCTCGAAGCCCTGGTGGTGAAGATACACCCGCATCACATGCCATGGTTGACTTTCGGGTATAGAAGCGCCCTAGCCTCATCTCAAGATAGATGGTGAATCAAGGCCTCCGACTTCGAAGGCTTTGGTTTATTCCATCATCCTCCTTTACAACATGACATTCAATCCATCCCAAGTACTTGCTCTTCCCCTTGGGGGTTAGATTCCAAGGGTGTGGGCACTTCTGAAGGCATCGCAAATCCTTCCACCTAAATCAATATATAACAAACCTTTGTAATTGCCTTCTACCCATATCACCGCCAAGATGCGCTAAGAAAGTTTTCTTAATTAGCGTTTAGTTATTGCCTTGGCTCCATCAGAAGGGAAACTCGGGCGATACAATGTAATTTAGGGTTTTGAAACCCCTGGATATTATGTACCCACCCTTCATGGCGATTCACATACATAAAGCAGAAGTGCAATTTTTTTTCTTTTGTGGCAATAAGGAGAAGATGCATGTTGCTTGACCATAAATCCTCGACCATAAACACACACTTCACAAATAGGTGAATAGATTAACAATACTCCACGACTAGCACAACAGAAATTATGCCAAACATGAAACAACAAAGGAAACTATCACCCAACTAACTAAACAACATTCATCACTTACAAGTTATGGGATTGCAACAACTCTTCCGACACAATGACTTAGATGACTTCAAATAATAGAACCTCATGGCATGCAAAACCCAATGACGGCATGCTATCACCCAAATCTAAATTTACAATATAATGATCACAACACCCATAAATTGGAAGCACAACCAACAAGTCTTCCTTCTCATTTATCCAACAAAGCGTACATGATCCCTATCAGAATCATCAATATGCCATCACTGTGATGATAGTCGGACGACCAAGATGCATTACAACATTAACTAGGCATCAAAACCTTAGAAAATTGAATGCGCTTTTAGAGATCGAATTTATCTACCAACCACATATAAGGACTAACCTACTTAATTCATCAATTCATGTGATATATGGGAAGATGACGACTAATTTCACTTAACACACATAAATCTTTTAATACTCCTAAAAAGAAACACACCAACCAAGATATTGTATTGGTTTGGCTATCCAGCGATTAAATTCATGGCTATTTTCTAAAAACCAAGTCCGAGCGGTTAATTTCTTCCAGGAAGATTTAGCAATCTTGAACCTGGAAATAAAGCTTTACTTAAACATGCCCTTTAAAACAAGACTAAACCAATGCCCTAGTAAACACCAGAAACAAGGGTCTTTTAAAGTCGAAAGGGTTACATTTGAATCGAGACAATATAAAAACTTACAATCTGGATGTAATGCATTCAATCAACATCTATATAATCTATAGTTAATATTGGGATGTAATCAAGTGTAATTCCAGATTTATTGATAACACCACCTTAGTTAAAGAAAATCGTTGACAACAAGGACATACCTCTACCAAATAGGTTACTGTGAAGGGTTTACTGAAATCTTCGGATACATCGTTGTGTATTCCATATTTCTATTTACTAAGGATGTTACTAACTTAAGTGTTGGTTGAGCTTGATCTTCCTGATTCAGAGTAAGGGTCCTTGCTTTCAACAGGTTTATACTCCATGCACACCCCGTATATGTTGCTATAATTTTCATGGGAGTGCAGAGGGGGGCAATTCTCCTCATGGGGTCCATCGGGTCCTCCTACCGGGGGTCAGGGTGCTGGGTTCTTGCTGGTTCAGCCACAAAAAATTTCCCTTGTAAGAGTATATATATATATTTGTAGCCTCTACTTCAACCTGACTGCTCATTATACACGAGATCTAATGCAGAGATTATGTTAGGTTTTTGTCTTAAGGAAACCCTCTTTATGAGGGAAATGTATTATGGCTATGTATGGTGGTGAATATTGTATTCAGAGGAGACTTGAGAGAAAGAAGAGGAAGTTACAGTTGGTTTTGATGTAAGTTGTATCCCTTCGTTGAATAATAATAAAGCAAAGGACCTGGTGATTTCTCTAGTGGATGTAGCCTACACCGCGGAACCAGCCTAAACTGCGTAGTCTCTTGTATTGTGTATCTTCAGGTTTTGTTTCTCGAGATTTGTTTTATTTCATTGTTCACGTCCTGTATTTTTCTAATAACTCCTGGTATCGTAGTTAAGGTAACTCCACACAGGAAGAGGACCTTTGAATTCGAGGGGGAGCAATGTCGGAAGATGGAAATGTTAGGGTTGAGAAATTTAACTACTCCAAAACTACTTTGCTATGGAAGATTTAGATGGAAGACTATTTATATAATAAGGATCTATTTTTACCATTGAGTGGAGTAGCAAAGTAGTCGGTGGCCATGAAGGACTAAGACTGGAGATTCTTTGATGAAGTCTCCTAGAACTATACAACAGCCCCTGTAGCATCTGCGGCTTTCAATATTTCGGAAGAAAAGATAATGAAGGGTTTGATGGATGCATTGACTAAACTGTATGAAAGACCCTCAATTTCTAATAAGGTATTTATAATGACGATATTATTTAATATGAAGATGTCCGGCGGGTTTGTTGTAGACTATTTAAAATGAATCTTATCACGGTTACTGAATCAATGAAGTTATGTAAAAAGTGGACTTGATGATGAGGTTAGGGTTCTTCTAATCTTGTGCTCATTGCCGTGAAGATGGAATGGCTTGGTAATGGTTGTAAGTAACTCAGCCTCTGGTTCAAATGATTTTAAAAAATTTGATGATGTTGTTGAAGTTATCCTTAACAAGGAAATGCAACAGAAAAGCACATGTGAGATGATTAGGAAATGCATTGAACATTGAGAATAGTGGAAGACAAAAGGATAGAGGAAAGGGTCAGGAAACCGCGTAAATTTTAGGAAGGGCAAATCCAAATCCGGACTTGGAAATATAGAGTGCTTGAATCATGGGAAGAAAGTGGATACTAGAAATATCGCAGTAGCTCCAAAGAAAATAAAGAGATGGACGTAATCGTGAGAGAGAAATCGTGAAGCAAATGTAATAGGTGATGTGTTGCTAAGTCGCTGGATTCTTTCCTCTAGATAATATTTCCGGTCTTTGGGTAGATCGTGATTTCATTCTCATGCCACGCCTATAGGAAACATTTTCTAGATTATGTCTACAGGATTGGACAGGTTCATTTGGGTGATGATAAAACCATGCAAAATTGTAGAATGGGAAAGGTAAAAATAAAGCAACGTAAATGAAACCAATGGTTGTTAGAAAGAGGAACACACCCAGATTTAAGCAAAATCCTCGATTTCAACAAAGGCTTGGAAAGGAAGCTTCATGTATATCCATTTACAGATAAGACGGAAGGTCATCAAAGGATCATTACGGTGATAGCTAAAGAAGAGAAGGTAGGTACATTGCACTCCATAACGGTAATATTGACTTTTATATATCTTTAGCTTCTACAGAGTGGATGCATCACTGGCGGTAATTACAGGTCGACACATGAGCGAGGCATGAGATCTTCATAAAATAAATTTTGTTTCGTGTCTTAACAATAAATTCGATTTGGACTGCGGAGCATTGCGTTTTACGGGAAAATAAAAACGTAGTCGACTCTCTTTAGAGCTCCAGGAAGAAAAAGAAGATCGAAAGGAGCTTGTGCATACGTAGATGAAGGGGCATCTTCGTATCATTCTTTGGTGGATCTCTAATATTATGCGTTACTTTATTGACGATGCAACGAAAAATCCTTTGGGTTTATTTGTATCCACATGTAACCGGACGCTTTTGATACTTTTAAGAAATGGAAAGCTGAAGTTGAGAATGAGACAGAAATTTTGAATGTCCCGAGAACGAGCAATGGTGGAGGTGAACATCGCAGGATTTTGGATGATCACTATTCATACCATGGGATTCTAGAGAAGATGGCCCACCGCATGTGAGAAGATACTCCACTTAACAATTCTCATAAATAGGAAATGGTGTGTTAGAAAGATGAAATGGTGATACAATGGAGCGTAAGGAGTACGGCGATTGCATTGCCGATTCTTCTCTGCATTTCTCCGCCAAGTATTTAGATATTATTGCTTACTTAATGTCGTGAGGACCTCTTCAAGTTCTTTGCAGATGGTAGAATGAGGAGGAATGAAGCCGCGAAAAAAGGTAAACTTGTCTTTTGAAAACTTTTCGTTGTGAAGATTTGTCCATATTGGATAAAGAAAATAGAACAAAGCTTTCTTTGAGGCAAATCCAAGAAGTGTACCTTATTGAATATGGTATGTTAATGATTTTTGTTTATCGCTATGGGATTATGAAAATACAAAATCATTAGGAATAGATGTCATGGTCCAATGAGAAGGCGTAAGCTGCCATCGGGCCAGGGAAAGAAACAGAAACAAAAAGAATACATTAAAGGTTTGATGATTTCTCAAAACAAACTCCAAAGGAACCGTGAATCAAAATGCTGTTCATCAGATAACAGTAATTCCCAAACACTCCGCAAGCGTTAGAATATTCTACTAGTTATATAACTCTGAATGATGTTCTCCTTCATTATATTATTTATTGTTGGATCCGACTGCTGAACCGTAATGTTATGAAGAGGCAATGACACTAAAAAGAAGGGAGCAAGGCATGAGGAGTGAAATGGATTCCTTGGAAAATAACCGCCCGACTTGGACTCTGTTCACGGTTCTTCCATGAGAAAAAGAGTACTGCATAAAATGCGGTTTTACATAAGTTGAAGCTGGTAAGAAGTTGATGGAGGATATGCTTGATAAGCTAGATCTTGTTGTAAAGGGTTTTGCACAAAAGAAAGGTATAGATTCTTATGAAATATTTTCTCCTATTATCAAGATGACTTCAATTAGGATCACCTTAAGCCTTGTATGATATCATTTGGTATCTTGAATGAATTAGGATGTAAAACAACTTTTCTCTCATGCGGATTTGAAGAGATTTGAATGCAGCAGCCCACAGGGCATGAGGTCATGGAAGGACTTGGTATTACAGTCAGAAAGAAGAGATTGTATGGACTAAAGAAAGATCCAAGGGAGTGGTATCTGAAGTCGATTGTGCTTTGGCGATAGAACAAGGTTCTAGTAGATGTTATTCTGATAATCGTGTTTAGTTTAAAAATCTAGAAAATGGAAGTTTTATTGTCTTGTATTTGTATGTAGACGTGACATGCTCATTGCAAGGACGGCGCAGTGATATAAATGTGCTCAAGAAGAAATTAGAATAATCCATTTGCTATGAAGGATTTGGGTGCCGCAAAGAAAATCCTTGCGTTGAGAATAACAAGAGATGTGAAAAATCGCAAACTCCACATTGGTCTCGTGGTGAGCATACGAAAAGGTGTTGGAGATTTAGGAATGCGTAATGCAAAACTAGTTATAGCACCTTTGGCCACCATTCTAAATTGATTCAAGGAAATGTCCAAGACATGTTACAGGAGGAGATAGAAATACAGTCCTATCCCTTATTCATCACATTATATTGATGTATTGGCTAAATAGTTTAACAAGACCTCGATGATTACTACGCAAAGGGAGTTGTGAGCGTATATGAACAATCCAAAAAGAACATTGGGAGACAAAGAAGTGGATTCTTTTGTATTTGAGAGGTACTACTAATACGCATTATGTTTGAGGTTCGACACTTTTCTACAGTGGATATGTTGATTAAGATATGGCGGTGTTAAAGATGTAGGAGGAGCACCACAGGGTAAAGTTTTTACTAGTGGAACTACAGTAAGTTGGATTTTGAAATCGCAAAAGGTTGTTGCACTTCAACAATAGAGGCAGAGTATGTTGCTCTCTATAGAGGCCAGTAAAGAGATGATTTGGTTACAGCTAGTTTATGGAGGAATTGGGAAAGAAGCAGGAGAATAAATGGTTGTACCGCGGATTTCAGAAAGCTATTCACCTTGCAAAAGAACTCAACCTTCCATCTGTTAAGAGATACAATTGAGGTACCACTTCACACGATCCATTGAAGATGGACAATTGAAGATGGAAAATATACACACTTTGTTTAACTCCAAAGATGTTAACAAAGGAGTAACCAGGGAGAAAACGAGTTCCTCAGCTTCAGCTGGTCTCAAGAATGACATGAAAATGAGAAATCTTTAAGTCTGTGTCCAAGAAGGTTCAGAGTCTAGTGCATGGGCTAACAACGATGGAGTTGCTGGAGATTAGTCCCAAGTGGGGGGATTGGTTGGTTGTGGAGCCCACTATCTTCCTCGATTCAGAGGGTCCCATTGTACCGCTTATACCCCATGAAGTATTTACACCTCTAGAATTATGTGTTACACTCTTCCACAGGGAGGTGAGGGGCTGCCCATTCATGGGTCCGGGGCAAGCGGGCTCGGGCATAGGGGTTTGTGGAGAAGCCCCAAGTAAAATTGCCTGTAAGAGATGGTATTGTAATTTCATTAAATATAGGACTGCTCATTATATGCATAATGCATCTAACGATAGAGATAATGTTAGGTTTTTTTTCCCCAGAACGCAACCCTCTTTATGAGGGAAACGTATTGTACTATGTATGGTGGTGAATATTGTATTCAGAGAGAGGACTGCGGAGAAAGAAGAGGAAGTTACAACGGTTTTATTGTAGCTGAATTCCTCTATCATTTGATAATAATAAAGGAAGGACTCCTCAAGTAATTTCTCTCGTGGACGAGTTCCACATCAAGAATCACGAATCATGGCGGTTCTCTGTATTGTGTGTCTCTTCAAAGTGTTTTGTTTCTCGATTTGTTTCCGTATTTCCATTACCCACTTACCTTGTTTTCTAATATTACGAAGGATCATGCCTTAAATGCCTGGCGATGATGTTAACAAAAGAGATGTTGTCGGCGTTATTGTTGTCGAAGAATTTACTGACCATAGAAGTGACTAACCATTAACTATAAATAAGGTTGTCCTTTATTCTAGGAAGCAACCAAACGTTGTCTAAAGGTAAAGCTGTCATGTAAAAAGAATTAATGACTTGGCTATCTACAGGATTGTGAGTAGACAAAATTTATAAGGTAAAATCGCACCACAGGAGAATCGCTGAACCTTTTTGTGGCTGCCTAGCATTGTCATGCTGTCAAACCTGGTGACATTATCCATTAAATTTGCAGAGGAAAGAATCATGCTACTGGTCACGGATAAGTGCATCAGTTCCCAAGTAAGTGCGTTCTAGTTCGATTTTAACTCCCTAAAATCGTTAATTAAATCTCAGTAAAAAAATTCATTATTCATAGTAATGATATGCTGAATCGATGCTTAATAAACTTGGTAGGTATGTGGGGGAAAAACGACGTTTTAAGGTAAGAGTGAGTATGCACGTTTCAAATCGCCATCTGTACACGCGTAAATTTCGCTGTCACAGGTTAGTAAATTCACAGTATCAATGCTAAGTTGGACGTAGACTCCTCAAATAAACATGCATGCAGTCAAAGCACCATAAAATCACAGTCTGTCAATTAAGTGAACGCAGACCTTTCCCAACCAAACGCAGGCACACACATAAAAGTGCAGACCATGCACAATAAAATTTGCAACCATCCACAATACAGAATCACCTTCATCGTGCAGCGAGATCGCTGCCCTTTTCATTACAATTCGCGAGTCAAAGAAATAAAATTCACAGAGTAAAAAGGTATGTGGAATCCATCCTTCCAGACATAGGTAAAATGTAGAAGGAATGCAAAACTCTACACACTTTACTCCTACACCAGTTTGTTTTGTAAACAAATACCATTACCTCTATAACATATGTCGTGTATCAATTTACCATTAGTTGTGTAGAGAATTTACAAATACCAATTACACATACACTAAATACGTCTATCAAGACAAATTATGACTCCAACCAAATTACATCAATTACATTCGTTGGGTACAAATGCAGTATTCAAGGTAAAGGTTCCCTGTTATCAAGGCATAAATTTACTTTCAATCAAGGTAAAACGCAGTCATAATCAAACGTTGTTAATCAACATATCCACATTAATATATCTGTAATTTATATGAAAACGTATTATAATTATGTTTTCCCATTCAATTCGCCGAGTTCTATTGCACACAACAGGGTAATGAAAATCATAGTTCCATTGCCGAGTTAGCTAATAAAAATTGTTGTACAAAACATAAAAATAAAACGCCTCAAAATTGCACTCAACAAGGTAATGATAGCAGTAAAAAAAAGAAGAATGAAGAGTATCCCAAGTAATATCTCCCACCATTACACCCCCCAAAAAAACGCAAAGTTCATTTCATCAAACGAGAGGACATTTCATTAAAAACGTAGAGATCATTTCATCGACGCGGAGGGTAATAAGAGGATTGCGGCAGGAAAGGATAAACAATTCCAGAAGTACTCATTCTCAAAAGGCACAAGGCAATCTGTCAACTAGGAACAATAAAAAATGGTGGACAGCTGGGCCAACTATCCTTCGCTCATCATCCACGCACAGAAAAGAAGAGCGTTAGGATCTATAGGCCTATTAACACCGAACTGATAAATGTTGATCTGGCTCCTGGTCGACTACTCAGGCGTGGAATGATGAGCTAGGGGTGAGGGCAAAGTAAAAAGCACAACTCTTCACAAATAAATAAAACCAATAGGACAGTCACAACATTCAGGGACTGAATTCCAAGGGAATCAAATCAAGCAGCGAACTTAAGGCTATGGAGAAATTTAATTTCTCAATTAAAATGCTAAGTTAACATCTTCTTCACACAGTCAAAAGTACAGAAATGAAAGCATAAGGTAAATAATAATATACCATGCAAAATAAAAGCAAGAGTACCGTAGCCTGAGTCGATCGCTCCGAGTCTTTTTCCCACGTGCTCTGTGCAGCTCCTGCTTGTTGACTGATGAGACTTCACTGGTGCCTCCCAACCAATGCCAGGGGTACTCTTCTTCCCCCTTAGCCCCCCGAGACGCAAAGGGGAAACACACACTAAACTAGAGAACAACTAGCTATGAGCTTGCCTCGCAAGGCCGAGCCACCACTCCTCACTGAGCTGGGTATCCCAACTCCCACAAGCTAAGTCAGTCAAGTCTAAAATTTTGTAGCGTAATGTTATGCATAATAGAGGAGATCCATAATCCTCCCCTTCCTCCTTCCTTTATATAAAGATTCTAAGTCATTTACTTTCCCAAAATCCCATTTAATTTATTGTTCAATAATTTAATTCATAAAAATCCTCCCCGTACATGTGTCACCCATCCCCTTCATTGCACCATAAATTAATTTCATTAATTAATTAATACTCCTATTTCCCTCACCCACCTAAAAGCATTCCTAGAATTGCTCCTAGGTGTCCCCATATTCCCTTACACTTTTAATGACTTACACCCTTACTAAATCACTAGTTGAGTTCAATTTAGAAAGTTCTTAAATGCAA
>SNQJ01S0109736.1:0-19213 GCA_010110895.2 Picea sitchensis
AGGATCAATAGGATCAAATCCTCCATATATAGGAAAAATTCCACATTACCCAACTAATTTCTCTAATAAGTAATTTTCATGGTAATTAGGAAAAAAACCATATTCATCTAGAATCTAATTGAAAACTTAGGCAAATACAATTAGTTTAGCAAAAGGAACCCACTCCCTTGAGAAAAATTTCAATACCCCCTAAGGCCCTATCAAAAATGTTGATTTTGTGAACTATGCTCTTGCATTGAACTCCCGGGGTACAAAAATTTCATGAACTCCTATTCATAAGTATTTTATTAGTTGAAGTCCTCATGGATCCCATACTTTGTTCTACTTTTATCCACTTGACTTGATGTCACAAGTACCTTCAATTAACTTTTCCTTACTATTGAACTTCACCAAAGGTTTCCAAAATTCTTCTTCAATGCTCAACTCTGTCTTTTGTTGTTGCATGTTATTGTTGTTTCTCATTTTCTGCTATACTTCTACATATCTCTTATTTTCAACAATTTCTTGAGGATGCTCTCTGTTTATCAAAACACATTTCTGCTCATGCACTCTAGGCTCTCATTCGTTGAACATTACTTTAGCAATGTTCTGATGTGGAAAAATTATATAAATTATTCCTCCTTCTTCATTCTCTTCATTGTAAATTTGTAAGGCACTTAGTTTCATTCTCCATTCCTTTTGATTCTCTATGAAATCCTTCCTACTTCCAACTCTAGAGACTGTGTTTCTCTATATCCCTACACATTAAACAAATGTACAATAGAAAACGATTTTCTCCTTAATTTGTAGAGACTTTTTCACAGTCATAAAAATGACTGCTAACACCATGAGAATAAATACTATCATCCTCTGTTGAACTCCCTTGTTGTTTGCTACAGGTGTGTAGTTTTTTGCCCCATTTGTACATTCATGTTTTGAAACTATTTCTTCCTTTTCAACTTGTTTATTACACTTATCATCAATTTCTTTGTTTCTTTCACACATAACCTCCTACTCTTCATCTTTCTTTTGTGCATTCTTACTGTCATTCTCAACAAAATTATATATGGATTCTTGGTTGTCTCCTTGTTTTCCATTCCTCACGGTCTCCTTTGGATCTGTTGTAATATCTTGGAATATTTTCTCCTTATCATTCTCTTCTTTACCATCTTCCTCTATGAAATATTTACTCTCTTCATGAGTCTTTTCTCTTAACATTCCATTATTGTCTCTCAAGATTTTTTTTTTCATCAACTGTCAACACATTCTCATGCTCATTAAACAAAATATGAAGAGATAAATTCATTACCTCATCCTATGCTTCTACTTGTCCTATTTAACCATCTTCTGGAAATCTGTCTATGTCTTCTTTTGATCCTGGAACAAGGTTTCCTTTCTGTCTATCTTTCATTCCAACTCTTAGAATCTTTCATCTGCCTTTCACTCTATCTTCCATTTCCTCTTCTGGAGCCTGCAACTCCTTCTTGTCTTCTCCCTTTTCTCTTGGTTGTCTAGGATATCTTTGATGATACTTTTCCTCTTTCCTGGTGGAAACTTCTTGTTCCTGGTATTCATCATCTTCATTACCTGCACACACAAAAACAAATATGTAATCTTAAAAATATGAGACTCCTCTATCTCTTGGGATGCCTCTAGCATCTCATCCTTTTGTTGATCTGAGCACTCTATGAGACTCTCATCTACATCATCATCTTCTCGAAGGATTGGTCCTTATTATGGCTCACAAAAGTGAAATAATTGTCCCTCTTTAAATGAATTCTTGCGCTCAACTTCTCAAAGTTTCTTCTCTCATGTCTTCAACCAAACACCCATATTGTGCCTTAGCTTCCTTGCAGTCAATTTTTTGACAGACCACTTGACCTTTTTCCTCAAATTCCAACCATATCTCTGGTCTTCCTCAAATTTTCCATGTAGCAGCTTCATCATATCACTGAGTTTGTCTTTCAACTCAGTTATATCCCTATCAAATTTCTCATCATTCATCTTTTTGTGGCTTGTTTTCTCTGAACCCTTCATTTGTCTGCCTCTAGTCATGTCTATCTCTTTGAACTTCACAATTATCAAAAGTGAGTTGCAAATAGCCTCTATAGTAATAGGTATGTTGCACCCTGCTACAAAATACCTCACAAAGTTTCTCTCCTGAACCTGGCCTTTTGGTATCCTTCTAGTTCTCTCTACTAGAGCCCTTTGAGATTTCTCTACTCCTCTAGGATTATACACTTCTACTCACCTTCTCCTGAGAACTTTAACTATCCTCCTATCTTCCAATCTCAATTAAAAGTTATCACAACTTCCTTCTACTCTGAGATTCCTTCTGCCACACTTCTACTCTCTCTTGTTTCTACTTATCAGCCACATATATTTATTTACTGGTGTTTAATTGAAAAATATAAACACATGATTAACTTGCATGCTTCATCAAATATGCCCTCTGCAATTTGTGTCATTTGTAACAATTTGACGTTTCCTTCCCTTTTCTCTAGTACATGTCTAGGCATGCTATATATCTTTTCTCCGAACTCTGCTAACTCTACAAAAAAAAATCTTCCATCGCTCCACTCTAGTCCCTTCAAAATGCACTTGATCCACATGACACTTAATATATTGATATCTCCATCAACACATCTGTCTGATGAATTCAAAACTTTATCAAATCTTCCTTAATCCTTTATCTATCAGAAATTTATGCCATTTTCAGCTTCCTTATTTCCACACGATGTACCTTCCTGGATCATTATTGCGCTCTGATACCAAAAATGATGGCACCCAGGTCGACCTTAAACCTCCTCATCCCTTTCTTAAATTTCTACACACTAAATTGTCTTTAATTATCTCATTTATTTTACAGTTAATTGGCCACCAAAACCATCGGACCATCGGGAATAATGCCTGTCTCGACGATCGAGGACACTTAACCAATCATCGAGCCACCGTACCACCGGAACTTCAACGTTGTGCCTTTAGAATGTTACTTTGATCCGGTTTAACCAACCACCGGGCACTGGGATTCCACCTTCATAAATCCTCATGTAAATGTGAGTTTGATCCAGTTTAACCGGCCATCGGACACTCGTAATACTTGTCCAATTGGGTGCCAAGAATACTTGTCCAACTGAGCACCAGGAATAATCATCCAACCGGGCATTAGGAATACTTTCAAGACTGGTCCTTTCAAGTATTTAAGGCCGGTTTGGTTACTCATTTTTAGTTTTTTATCTCTTCGATAATCAACTATCATGTCACTGCCAGATCTTTTCACCTTTGTCATTGGATCTTCATACTTTTCCATCAACACCTAAACGTATCAAGCTCATAGAAAATCTGCTCTTCTATCGAGATTATCTTCTCTCATATGGTCCTCCATTACATAGAGACTCATGCTTGATTTTCATTCACACAATAACAACATAACATTTGAGAGAGACATACACAATGATGGAGGCATAAACACACTATAATTCCATTAATTATATTTCTATAGAAAAATCTATAAACCTTGAGCTACCTCCTACCTCTCAATTGTCTTGATTTTACATAACTTTTGTGCATCCCTAGTCCTGGTTGCCTATCTAATCCATGCCTGAAGGCTTACATAAACACTTGGAAGATATAAACCTTAAGATATAACAAATCCCTAACTAATTACTAATAATATGTTTTAACTCTATCAAATGTCTTAACTTGCTCTACCTTCTTGATTACATACAAATGAGTATCAATAAGATCAAATCCCCCATACTTAGGAAACAATTAACATCACCCAACTAATTGCACAAATAAGTAATTTTCATGGTAATTAGGAAAACAAACCCCATCCTTCTAGAATTTAATTGCAAACTTAGGGAAATACAATAAATTTAGAAAAGGGAAAAACATAATATCCACATATATCCAAATAGATGGGAAAGTCATGTGCATCTTCTATTAATAAAATAAGTATATGGCAATCAAATGACTTGATGAATCTCTTCCCAATTTCCTTTCCCAAGCTCTATGATCAATCCGATAGTATAAGTTTACTCTTTTCTTTTTCTCTCTTTTTCCCATGAGAGATCCTCAATATATAGGATGATAGAGATAAGATGTGGGATAAATATAGACACTCAATATAACAAACTTCTCGAGGTTGCATTATGATAAAATCCGATCTCATCTCTTTATAACCAATCCTAATTGGGGAGTAACAAACCCAGTCACACCCTGCATTCCTGTAGTTTGCGACTACTCGTGACTTGAAAGAGAGAAAATCGCGACCAACAAATTTGGGTCACGAGTTGCAAAGGAACAACTCATGACCATGCAAAAGGATGCTGAAAACTCAAGGGAAAAGTGACATAACTTAGTGTCTCAGCCTGCTAACCTCTTTATGACGTTCATAAGGTGATCAAGTGGCAAATAAATGTATAACAACCACTCCCTCAAGAAAAAATTCAAGACCCCTTAAGGGCTGATCAACAACGTTAATTTTGGGAACTATGCTCCTACATCACTCTTGAAATTTTCATATTTTGAACCTTCACCGATAAAATGTTATAACAAAAATACCAAAATGTCTTATTTAAGACTAATTTTAGGATTAATGAACAATATCAACTTCCATGAGATATATCTCAAAAATTATAATGATTCAAAATATGAAAAATTGTACACATATAATTCACCAGGGCTTCTCAGGATCCTAAAAATTTCAGAGTCTGAAACTTCACAGAAAAAACTTATAACAAAAATTCCAAGATGATTCTTTTAAAATTGATTTCAGGATTGGTCCCAAGCCTTGTCTTCCATGGCCTATTTATCCAAAATGATAGAGAAATAGAACTTGAAATTTTGACCACTTGCACTATGACATTTCTCCTCAATCTACACAAAATTTCACTATCTGAAACTTCCCAGAAAAATATTCATAGTGAAAATTCATAGATGACTCGTTTAAAACTGATTTCAAAATGAGTCAAAAACCCTATATTCCATAGGCTATATCTCCGAAATTATAAGGAAACATACCTTAAAAGTTTTACCACATGTACCTTGAGAGTTCACCTTAGTCTCCTCAAAATGACATGGTCTATAATGTTCTAGAAACAAATTTATAGCGAAAATATCAAGGTGTCTCAGTTGGAGGAGCGAAGCCCTAGGATCGTGAGCTCTCATACCAAATGTTATGAACCAATGCCTTGAGAATGATAAAAAATCATCGAATAATAGTCCACTTTGAGGGATAAACCTCCTTTTGCAATATATGTAATGTACAAAGATGAGATACGATGATCCTACGACTAGGTACCATTGGTAACTATATAGGAGACCGATGGTACACTTATAATGAAAGGGTGCAATGAAGAATTATATCCTACATACAAATATAACACTAAAAATGTAATAACTCAATATCTAGGACTTAACAAAGAATTTTATATATAACATGGGACTTTGTCTAGAGTTTAATAGTTTGTTACCCCCACTACTGCTATAATCCAACCTATAATGCATTCTTTAAATGTTCTAGAATATGATTGTTCCTCAATTACATATTATATAAATCTAAAATCATAATAAAGTTTTTGAAACACCTACTTAATATTTTACTATTCATTTACACATTGTGAAGAACCACTTTTCTATTATTGAAAACAAAAGAACTGACACCCTGTGAAGAACCACTTTTCTATTATTGAAAACAAAAGAATATGCAGCTTGGTAAGTTTAGCAATGTTCAAGAATTGTTTCTACAAGAATTTATTATTATTGCACACATTTTTTAGACCAACAAAATGTTCCTCACATAATTCCCTTGTCTCTCAACTTGTGGATGGCTCTACTTGAATCTTCCTCACAAAATCAAATTACGTCTATATTTGAATATAAGTATTATGTCTAGTTATGTGAATTTATCGGTTATATATATATATATATATATATATATATACTTTGAATTTACATGTGATGTTTTTTGCTTCATAAATTTTCAATTTAAATTCACGGGTTTCATTGAATGATATGGCAAAAAGTGGACACATCAATTGTTGAAGAGTTTAATTTTATGATGATATAGTATTAACACAGATAACTTTTATACGAATTATTCTAGTGCACATGACCATGACCATGGGTTGTATTGTAGTTTATTTTATATATTATATCTCCTCTCATAAAAGTTTCCCAATTTTATATTTATCTTTATTTATTTAAAAAAAAGGTGATAAAAGTTATGCATATATAATTCAAATTTTTGACTTCATGTACAATTATATATACATAATAATATAAGTGAGTGCATGACATGCATGTTGTAATTTTTTATCTTGTATTATGTTCCTTGACTTATTTTACTTGTATGGGTTTCTTTGATGGTTGATTTTGTACTCATATCAATTCATATTAGAACCATAAATTCATTTCTTTTGAAAGGATTCATCGTTTCGAGCTCTTCTAAGATTTTTTCCTACTTGGAATTTGTATACAAAATCTTTCCCATAGTTCTACTAACATATTGATATTACTATATTTAAGATCATCGTTATGTTGGTTAAATTTATTATTACACTTTAACATTAGTTAAATCCACTTTTATGATAATTAAACTTGGTGTTACATTAGTTCAATTATCTTAAAATATAAAAAATGAATCATTGAATTCATCACAAAACTTAAATAATTGAATTCAATATCTTTGAGAAACATAGTATTTATTATATTTAATCATGGAAAGCATGAATTGATTTTCAGGCTTACATGGTTGCCCCCCACGGATCCACCTTTCAGAAGAAGAATCATCTTCATTTTGAATGTTGAGAGTCTAATGAATCTATTGAGGGGTTTTACCTCTAATCATGTCGCCTACGGTTTGACATGTCAAGTCCAAAAGATTTTTTTATAAGGTAGTGGGATACCAATACAAGTTTCAAAAAGGTTTCATAATCATTCATAGATTTAACGGACTTTAAATCCCAGTGACTGTTGACAACATGAGGAACATGAAGTGCATATTATCTAGAATATTAGATAACCTTTTCTTTTCCAAATTGAAAAATAAAAAAAATGCAGTAGTAGAATTGGTTATGATTTTATAATGGTAATTAGTTATGAATAGTACTAAAAACTGTAAAAATAAAAATGTAAGGTCGTTTTTTAACCTCGATAGAGAAAGTGATATTAATGTTTGGTGATCTATAACAAATATTTTTTAATATTTTTACATATATCATATTAATTTGAACACAAAACTCACACCTTCATTCAATATACCCCCCAATTCATATTAGTTTAATTTAACAAAAAAAAAATCAACAACAAAATTCATTTTTCAGGATTGTAATATACCCCTTAATCTATACTAATTTAACTTAACACATGGATGGTTAGAGATAATGGTGACCATTCAACAAATAATTCATTTTTCATCATGGATAATACTTTGTACTATGATGTATTGTGCCACTTTTGCGCCAAATTACACCAAATTATTAATGTCTAAACATAGATCCAATTGCTTAAGTTGAAGATGAGAACATGTGAATAAATATATGCTATCTCATTTGATCATGTGCTATGCCACTTTTTTACCAAGTTCAAACAAACCATTAATGTCTAAACATTGATCCAATTGTTGAAGTTGAAGATGAGGACATGTGAACAATTATATGCTATTTCATTTGATCATATACTATGCCACTTTCATACAGACTTTAGACAAATGATTCATGTCTAGACTCTAAACATAGATCCAATTGTTGAAGTTGAAGATGAGGAGATGTGAAGAAATATATGCCAGTTTGTTTGATGAACATATGATTATATGTAGAATTTAACATGCGAGGACATATGGACAAATATATGCTACCCCATTTGATCATGTATTATGCCACATTTGTACCAACTTAAAAAAAACAAAACAATAACATTCACTACTACAATATGGGGTTATATCATCATTTTTAGCAACTTAATGTTGTGTAAATTTTGGAAAAAATATTTATTTTTGGCTGACACTAAATACAACACACAAGGGGGAATCACGTTTTTTGTCATTCTATCCCTCCCTAACATCACATTTTAGGATGCACACTCTTTCTAATGTCACATTTACAGTGAAATAGGTGTCACATGTATCTTTTGTGCATCATATATGCATTGTCTCCATCTTTGTTTCAATTTTTTTTTTAGTGTTGTCTCATCGATTATGCATCGAACATGTGTTTCTTGCATCACATTAGCATCGATATGCATCATTTTTGTGTCATTGTTATTCACTTAGGTGTCATATTAGAATAGTAATGACATCAAAATATATTTGAAACTTTATGTCGTGTTAGTGTCATAGTGGCGTCGAATTCATAAACTTTGAGTCATGTTAGCATGATATTTGCATAGTGTTAGCATCAAAATTGTGTTATTTAATTTCATAAATGTGTCAAAAATACATCATATTCAAGCAAGTTGAGCCATGTTAGCATCGGATTTGCTTTTTTTTTTTGCATCATATCTATGTCAAAAATTACATCATAATTACTGATAATTATGTAATTATTATTAGTTTAATTGTTTTTATTAATTAAATTATTATTGTTTATTTAATTAATATTTATTAATTATTTAATATTATAATATAATCATGTATTTATGTATGATTACTATTTTTTAATATTTTAACATTGTTGAGATTGATGATTTGTATGCAACTATTGTACAATATACTAATCATATCATGAGTGAAAAAACATGTATATATAAATGCAATTGTGAATTTGTATTGCACTAACATTAACATTAGTCAATTTCATACCACAAGAGGAAAAAAACCATGTAACCATAAATTTGATTATGAAATTTTAGTACACATCATTCAATTGATTTCAAACCATGTAAATAATTTTTTTTTATATATAAACACTGATGAAATTTAAATTAAATTATAAAATAACCATGTAACTTTTCTGCCTACAAATAAGTGGTACACTGCCACCCTAGGGAAATATACAACATAATATGAAAAAATATCTACACATATCCAACCACTGACCATAAATAAGATAAGATAGTTTTAATATAATATCCAATATAATAATATAGTTTTAATAAAATATCTACACATATCCAACCATTGACCGCAAATAAGATAAGATAATATAGTTTTAATAATATCCAACCACCGACCACAAATAATTCAAATGGAATTCTAAGTACAATTGTAATGTGGGATACAAAGTGGGATCACAAAGGCCACTCCTATAAAACCATATAAAAGAAGGATAAAATCGCATCTAAATTGATAGATAATATTTGTAGTCTAATATCATGAAATGGAAAAGGAAACATATAAACATGCATGTATTATTGAGAACCCAATAAAAAAACCTTCAGTGATGGAGAGGGGGATGATTCCTTGGTTAAGTGGCATTAATCAACCACCCCCAAAGATCTCTCTACTAACATATAAGGCCAATGAGAAGAAACGAAATGAACTTGAAATTAGAAGTTGATTGAGCTATTTATAAATAAGTGTTGCACTACCACCCCAGTTCAGAAATGTCAACTTTGTATACAACATAGCATGAAAAAACAACTACACATAGAAGGAAATGGAATGAATTTTACATCAAGTGTTGATTTAATGAAGTTAGTTGAATTGTTGTCAATTCAGTCCTCATCTTCTAAACCCTCCCCATCCTCACTCAATAAAAACATAATACAAAAGCATGATTTCATTAAAATAAAAAAATGTTAATTGTTAAAGATGTAATAAAAAAATCATATAGGTTAAAAAGTTGCTAATACCATTTGATTCTTTCAAATCACTCTCATTGTCATTAGTCTAGAAGTGTTTTGTTCCCTGCTACTAAACCCGACAATTTGAAAATTTTTGATACCAATTAAATCAAATACATGCATGCTAAAATTCCCAAGTAGTTAACAACATTCTTAAAACATGATTTGCAGCTAAATTAACCTGCACACAACAACATACAACTGCTTAAAACTCATATTAAGCACACAAAAAATAATCCCATAATTCAATGCAATGCATTGAGGATTTACATGCATTTCCATGATTATGAATGTAGCCAATTATACAATACACAACAACATATCATTTTTTCAAGATCATAGTATATGTGCAACAATTAAAACCCAAAAATATAAACAATGTAATAAAGATAAACACTTATCTTTTAAACCAAAGTGCAACTGACTGCATGGGACATACATTCCACTCAACCATATATTTACTACTCCAAATATTAGCAAAACATCGCCCCCGAGCTAGGTCCATGGATCCACAAGAAAGAGGTGTCTCTCTATTGCCCACTCATAGTCCAACACAACCCATAACAAGCTAATTTCTCCTACAACTATCCCAATCCACCAACTCTCTTACCCTCAACCTGCACAACCCAAGAAATTGGATCCCCATTCACTACACATATTCCCTCAGGCCTTCCCACTTCACTCTAGGGATCCAACACAAGTTGGATAGGAATCTCTCTTACTGGGGACTCCATGGATGTCAGTTGTAACAAGAAAACCCATAGCAACAACTCATTTCTCTAGGAAAAACTCTCACTTAGAAATTTCACTCCATAGGCTTAATGGATTTCTTATTCATGCATTTGCAGCTCCGAAACAACTATCACACATGCCCACTATGGCTTCCTTCAAGCTCCAACCCTTTGCACTACCTTGCTGTCCCAAAAAATGGTTGTAAAAATTGCTCCCTTTTCCCATACGAATTTCCTTCTCTTCCCATGCTTGCTTGACTCTCACTCTTCTGCAAAAGGATTTAATTTTCTCTCACACTCCCCCCATGCTTGCTTGTACTCAGACCATGATATCAATAACTCCATGAGGTGATCTCACACACCAACCCTCTTACATGTATTCAATGATTGGATTTGGGAACACTCAAATATAAAAAATAAGGTTTATACACAATAATAAAATTTAGAAAGGTGGGTTGAGATTCATAGACATGGGTAATTCCCCCTTGGCCCCCCTCTCAGAGCCTCCCTTTCTCTTGTGGAAACTTATCCCCCATTACTTTGTCTGTGTCCATATGTAGTCGTCCTTAGATTTTATTTTAGTATTTTTCAATATACAATGTTTACATATTGCATCATCGGGCATGTGGCCGGCCATATATCATATTTACAGTATGCATCACTAAATTGGGGATTAAAAATGGGGATGTTACAAGAAAAATACACTATATTCCAATTAGTGAATTACATATAAAACTTAAAGGCACAGAGACATGAGTGACTAAAAACAAGACTAATTCAAACATATTTCACCTAATATGGTGTCTTTATTATTTATTATTTTTCCCACTCCCTTGTGATAGTGTTAATATTTTATTGAATATGGAAAATTTTCCACTTCAAAATTCTGAAACCTTTCCTTTTCCTTCAAATTGTACATCAACATTCTCAAAAGCCTCTTATTTGTCTTATCCCAAGACATGTCCTCGCCATTGTTTATTATCATATATGCATCCTATGCTCAAACATGAATATACATGATTTCATAAAATGAATAAATACCATGAAAAACATAATATATTGGATTCAATTACACTCTAAATTCCATTCGAAAAAAAAAAGATAAATTGTACCATGATTAACATGATCAAACTTATCCCCTGGATGGGGTGCTAGTGGAGGACACATGTCGAGAGGAGAAATCGAGAGACAACTTCCGTGGCACCGGCCACGTGATGTCCGCGTGCCTCTCCCTCCCACCTGCCTCATTCCTTTAAATCCATCTCGCGCAAGACATGGCACCATTACTCTCAGTGCACCCTGCTATATCTTGCCGTCCACTCGATGGACCAGTTCCTTCGTTCGGTCTTTACTCCATGTGTGCGGTTATTTATGAAATTGCACCAACTCCTCGGGTTATTTTATTTTCTTCAGGGCTTCGAGATGGCTCATTCATTCCTGGTTATTTTCTTTAGAGCTTGGCCTCTTGCCCAGACTCTCCCTGGTCTGTTGTCGCCCTCTCCAGGTCTGTTCCTGGTTCATTTTTTCTCTCCTGTTTCAAAGATTCCTAGGCTTCAAGGGAAGTCCAAACGAGGGTCAACCTGGAAGCCAAGCCGACCCCTTCTGGTTCTCCATCCCTCGCCCACTCCCTCCCATTTTTCTTCCTCCTTGTCGACCACCTCATCCTCCTCCCTGGCGCAATTGACCCAAACTCCAGCAAAACTCTCGTCCCTTTCTGTGTCACTCGCCAACCAATTGGAAGGGTTGGATTGCTCAGCAACCTTGCTGGATTACAATCCTGGACCTTCTGGAAATTTGACCTCTGCTTCACTTCCACGGTCGTTGGCTACTCCTAACTCTCTGGCCTCCCAGTCGCCTCAAGACCCGCCTCTCAACGCTCGATATTAGATGGATGGTTCAGAAGCCAGTCAAACCTCACGTCAACAACACCACTCTCGAGTAAGCTTAAACGCCGATCCATAATGTGAATGGAAATCAGGCCTCGCACTGTTGCAGATCCCGGTCTTCGACCTGCACCGAGACATGGATGATCTCCAGTTCCTCCTACAGACCTTGGACAACAAGGCCTCTCAACTCTTGCATTTTCTCTCCAGAATGCAGGGTGCTCTTCACCCCCCAGCAATGGTATCCCAAGCAACAGAAGCTCCGACACCAGTGTTGGCACCAACTCCCTCACAGGAAACTTCGGACCAGGTTGTGCCAAAGCTCGAGGAGAAGGGACTTCCATTCCAGCTGGAGAATGACTAGCAAGAGGGGAATGGGCCACCACAACTAGATGACGCCATGCAAGTGGATGGGACACCAATCGAAGAGGAGCCACCTCTTCTCGGGGACTTGACATTTGGCGCCTTCTACCTGGCCGTGTGGCCACATTACAGTCCATATCGGTGATACATCTCAATGTATTTGCTGTCTTTTTTGTGCGCATGGCCACCGTTTTTTTGGCCACCTCTCCTGCAAATGTCTATGGTTATTATGGTTATGTTTCTAATTGTACTGGAGTAACGACCGCCGTTAGGGGCCTGAATTTCGAACTCTCCTTATGTCAGTAGATGTCTAAGACTTAAGCTATGAAGTGGTTCGGTTGGCTGAGATGGTTTCCCCTCAGGGGCATCTCAGTGTTTACAGTTTGAAACTATGAAATTTCTTTGTACTCTCGGATTTTGACATACTTTTATACAATCTTACTTAAAAAAAAAAAAACATGATCAAACTTATTACACTTGAAAATCAATCTGAATCCCACCTATTCTTAACATCATGAGGGGCATGAAGTACATGGTATCTGCAATATTGGATAACCTTTTCCAAAGTCTTGATGGAAACAAAAGGTAGAGGAATATCTCTATGAGTACCTAAGTCCTCCATCACCTTCTTCATAATCTAAGACTCGAAAGCCACAACCTCCTCCATTTGGAATATTTTGCCATCACAACTTATCAATTTCACAATATTTGTATGATTACTATTACTGGATTCCATCCCCAAGGCATGAGAATATACAATGAAATGAAATTGATTGATGATCGTGATTGGTGCATATAACATTCTCTTCCAATGTTGCTTTTGAATGAAATGAAAAGTAGAGATATTGCGTTCGACTTCCACTCTATTGGCAATGGTGTAGATTTTAATCCCTAACTTTCATATTAATAGAAAATAGTTCTTATACACTACCAATTTTCACAAAGTTCTGACACATAAATGATGTTGAACTTTGAACTTCATTTTGAGCTTGCAAAATTCAAGAAATGGTTTGTGGAGTTGAATATGGTATTTCGAAATGTTATCATAATTAGTGAACACTAACACAAATTCTCCAAATAAAAATGTGAGGATGTTTAGTTTTTTTTTAAATTGAAAAAAAAATGCTCAAATTAATTGTAACGTTTTACTATATCAATTATTAATATTATTCAAAATTTTAAAAATTAAAATATGATATCACCTTCTAATTTGCCCTCTAATAAAAATTGTGTTAAATTTTTTACACATAATTTATTTTATCTAAATAAAAACATACACCTAATTTAATATACCGTTCGAACCATATTAATTTAACTTAACACATGAATGGTTGGAGATTCTCATTCAACAAAAAGTTCAATTTTCAGGATGGGCTAATAAAAATTGTGTTAAAATTTTTACGCATAATTTATTTTATGTAAATAAAAACATACACCTAATTTAATATACCCCTCGAACCATATTAATTTAACTTAACACATGAATGGTTGGAGTTTCTCATTCAACAAAAAGTTCATTTTTCAGGATGCATGGTTCGAGTTACATGACCATTCAACAAAAGTTCATTTTTCATGATGATAATACTTTTTATTATGATATATTATGTTACTTTTATATTAATTTTAAAGAAATTATTAATATCTAAACCTATATTTATTAGTGAAATTGAACATCAACACATGTAAATAAATATATGCTATTTCATTTTATTAAACAAATTGTTAATGCCAAAACATAAATCTAATTGTTGAAAACAAAGATGAGGACATGTAAACAATTATATGACATTTCATTTGACCATGCACAATGCCACTTGTGTACAAACTTCAAATAAACCAATAATATTTAAACATAGATCTAATTGTTAAAGTTGAAGACGAGGAGATGAGAACAAATATATGTCATTATTTTGATGCCACTTTTGTACCAACCTCAAATGAATCAATAATATCTAAACATATATCCAATTGTTGAAGTTGAAGATGAGAACGAGATGTGAACGAATATATGTCACTTCATTTGCTCAACATATGATTATATGTTAAAGTTGGCATGTGTTGTATATGTTGAACTTGGCATGTGATTCTCTCAATAGGCTTAGGATACATGACACTGTATATAATGGAATGTATACTTTCACACTTGGACATATAATTTTCAATTAATTTTTGGTTTAATAATAGGTCCAAGTGTAATAGTAGAAGTCTCCATTCCATTATTTGTAATCTCAATATTCAAGAAACTACAAGAGAAATTTGTTGTTTTGAAAGGCTAAGTATTTGCATGATAACATTTAAATGATAAGTGAAGTGTTTCCTCAAAACCCATTATTGAAAAATGTTTATGCGGTTAAACCAAAAGTTCATTGAACAATATGTCCAATTATAGAGAGACCACATAGTTGTTGGAATACTAAGAGGGGTGAATCAATATTAGTACTTTTCTTTCTTTAACCACAATATGAATCTTCAATGATATTCAATCAACATTCAATACAACATTAGTACCATAAATCAATGCATAAACAACACATAAACATAGTACACCGAATTTTTACGTGGAAACCTAATGCGGGAAAAAACCACATAATGCTTTTCTTATTTGTAAAAGAGTACATTAATTGGAAGCAACAACTTCCTATTTCTCCAGCTACAACTAGAAGGAGTCTTCAACCCCCTATTTACATGCTACAACTTGAAGGAAGATCCAACTCCCTAATTTTCTGATTCCAACCAGAAGGAGGATACAACCTCCTTTCCTTTCCCCGTCCAACCGCCTTGAAATATAATTGTAGACAACTCTTTCACTACATATGTTGTTGTAACTGATAACCTATTGTTGTTGCTATTCCCGATACCTTTGTTTCTATTACCGATATCCCTATCTCATCAATAATGCAACCACACACACCTCATACCAAAATCCACAAAACTGTTCAAGCTTCATGATGACCTTCTAGAGGCTTATAGAATATTCTTGAGTGTCCTCCAACTTCATAGAGCCATATCTCCTCAACCATGAGGAAGTACGTGGTGTACCATATATCACCGAAAATGGCATGATGCATACTATCCATCTATGATAGTCTTACCTGCAAGTATACTGACCTTCATGTCTTTATTCCTCGATCAACTGAGGTTCCATGACCATGACCAACATGTCAGTAGATTCTCTCACATGGATCATATACCAAGGGAACCTCTCAACCAGATGTCCACCATCACCAACACATGCCTCTACCAAGCATGTATGAAAGTCACCAACATACTATCACAAGATATGTTCCTGTACCATACCATGTACCAACAAGTACCATGATTTGTACCATAACAAGTAATACCAATGGTGTACCTCAACCAAGTACCATCATCACTAAGAGATGTATCCTATCTATGTGCTACCATATACCAAGTGTATACCTTAACAATGTGTCAATATCAATGGTATATCTATAACACGAAAACCAACTATATAACGACCTCGTCTACATCTCTAGGGCTTCCATACTTCTCCAAGGGTTCACCTCAATGACAACCAACTGTCCAAAAATCTCATCCTTTGGAATTGATGGAAACACCAACATTGATGACAACAATTAGACATGGAAACACCATGCTCATGCTCACTCTGTGACCATCACTCCTCATCAATGTTTCTATATCTCCCCCTTTGACATCAATGGAAAAAGGGTATCTCCCTTGGAGCTTCTCCCCCCGTCTTCATGCCTCTTTTCTTTCTCTCTGGATATTTCTCTTACTCCCCCTTTGATATCCAAGGAAAAAAGGTAACTCTCTCTCTGGAGCTTCTCTCCCTTTGAATTCTCTATGTAGGTCTTCTTGTACCTACTTCCTTTTGTATTTTTTTTCCATTGGTGCTTCCTCTTGTAAATCATTGACATATATAAAAGCATTCAAAGTTTGAGCATTAAAATATTTCATTATCAAAAAAATCCAACTGTCTTTGAGTTAGTCTCTAAAACAATCTATCTTGAACTCATGCTCTCATCCACTCTCATATATATATCCAATCCTTCCAAGTGTCTTACGAATCCATCCTTATCCATGTGACCCATACTATTCATGACTCTGCTACTCAACTATCCACAATGTTGACCCATCTATCATTGAACCACTCTGAAACACTTCATTCTATCTAAAGGATAGATCTATGAACTATAACAACTGCTACATAGACTCCCCCTATCCAATATTCATATTAACTGGGAGTCTCCAAGACAAATGGCTCAAAAAATATCCTCTCTAATGCGGAGTAATCTTCCTCTTCCTAAAGTCTGACATCTTTCTCTTTGCCTCTCGATTCATCATGATTTTGCATTGCTGCAAATCTTGTGAGTATGATCTTTGGGACCTGGTTTTCATTCACCTATTCTTCTTGTTTTTCATTTCTTCTCATAATATTCCTTATGTGACATCTTCGTTTTTACTTGTAGATTTATCCTGATATTGTACTGTTGCAAATCCTGAGAGTATGACTTATGGGTTTCCTTCATTCATTTGTTCTTCTTTTACCTATTCTTGTTTTCTTTTCCAGATATTATTATATATGATACCAATGTTCTCTCTCATATAGGTATCCATAATGCTTCTACAATCACGATCTATATGTCCATAGTTGTGGCATTTATATCATTCTACTTCATTGCTCAATGAACCAAAACTGTTTTGGTTTTTGTTGTAGGCTTCATAAGATTTTCTGGGATAACCATTATTTAAGTAATCTTCATTGTTTCTTCTGTTCTTGGCATAGGTTCTGCAATTTATAGATTTATGTACAAAATTAGCACAATTAAAACAATACCATAAAAGAATCTTTGATACCTGAGAATAGATGATGTTCATTGTGATGCACTCCTTCTAAATTTTTCTTCTTGAGTCTTCTTTATTTATAGAATGTTCTTCTTTGGGGGCTTGCATTCTGCCTTCTTGACAATATCTACATAGCTTATTTGTTTTTATTCCTATTATGTTGTCTTGTAGCTCAACTATTTCTCATTCTGCACTTAATTGTATCCTAGACTGAACCTGTCATATGATGATCTTTTACTGTTGATGATTTGATCTAATATTCTGGTGCTCCTCTGCTGCATATCTTTCTTATGAAGATATTTCCTTAAAGGGACTACTTCTACTTCCAAGATTCCAATCGTTTTCTCCTTTTCTTCTAACTAACTTATAAGCATTTCCTCAATTCTTATGTATTCTTCTACTTGAATTTTTAGACTTGTGATCATGTACTCTAGTTCTTCAGAGTCGGAATTCTGAGATCCCTCTTTCATTTTTAACTCTCCCTTGAGTGACTTGTTTTTCTTTATTTCCTTCCCGAGTTCTTCTAATGCACTGATTAGATCTACTATGAGATCAAATTCACCTTCTTCTTTGGAATCATATTCTACTGCCATGAAGAGTACCCTTTCATAATCATTGTCACTGTCATTATCCTCCTTGTCTGATGATGAACTGTCCTCTTTTGAGTAGAAAATTTTCTTGAAGAATTTCTTATTGTTTCTTCTATTGTTTCCCTTTTAGAAACTTCTTCTTCATCACTGTCTTTATTCCTGTGAGGACATTTAGAAGCAAAATTACCAATACCACCACAATTAAAATATTTCAATGGAAGCATACCTTTATACTTTTCCATTCCTTTCTATAATTTTCTTACAAAGTTAGCCATCTCTTCATATTCGTCTGAATCATCATTGTAGTTGAAACTTGGTTTCAATTTTTTCTTTCGCTTCTTCTTTTTCTTCTTGGATGCCTTGAAAGTTGCTTCCTTTGTGATTGGGTTCTCTTGTTTTGTTCTCATCTCATAGGATGTAAATGTTCGATGTAGTTTGTCCATGATCAATGTACCGAGATCTTCTCTTTATTCTAAGGATGATATTTTAGAATCAAATCTCATAGGAAGAGACCTCAATACTTTTTGAACAACCATTGAGTCATCAAATTCTACTCCCAATCCTTTAATAGTGTTGATTACTTCTTCAACTCGCAGAAGGTAGGCTGCAATGTCTTCATCTTCCTTCATCGTCAACTGTTCAAACTTAGCTCTGGAAATTTGAAGCTTAGCTCCCTTTACCTTGGCTTCTCCTTCATAAACCTTTTGGAGTTTATCCCAAAGATCCTTTGCACCATCACAATGCATAACTTTGACAAAAACTAAATCAACTAAATTTCTTAGAATAGTACCTTTATCCTTTGATTTTTTCTGTTGATCTTCTTTCCATATCTATCAATTGGGGGAGTGGTTGGTGTTGTATACCCATCTACTATTTCTTTCCAAATATAAAATCCTTGTTCCTGTAAAAAAAAAATCATCCTTTTATTCTACAAGGTATAGTTCTAACCATCAAACCTTGGTGCTCCAATCTTCGTGTATTCCATGATCTCCTTTCAGTGGTTAGACTTCTTCTTGAAGGACTAGATATAATACCAATTGTTGGAATACTGAGG
>SNQJ01S0109736.1:35678-63325 GCA_010110895.2 Picea sitchensis
TCTTTTGAATTTCATGCTCGAAATTAAAAGAAGATGTAAGCTTCAGAATTTCTCTTATTTCGGGAACATGACTCTGGACTATGGGAGAGAGGGGTCAGGGATTCTTACCTCTGTGACTGTCCGCCAATTCATTAGCAGGTTTCTCTGTTCTAGTGGACTGCTAAAAAACATTAGGTGCTACTGTCTTTTTCTTAGACCTTAGATCATACCTGCCTTGGCTGCCACTAGTCTTGTCTCCCTTGCTCAGTTCATTTAGCTGACTGTCCATGGGAGACTCCTCATATGCTGATTGAGTGAGATGAGGGAAAGGAGGAGTGTCCCTGAAGCAATGGATTTCAGGATCAAGCTCATTTGTTTCCCCTTCTTCCCCCTCAGCCACAAAATTGTTTTGAAAAGGGGCCTGAATTTTCTGGTGTTCTCTGTCTCTTCCCCTCTCTCTTAGCACAGTCGGGGAAACAACATTGTTTGGTCTCCTGAAACCTCCTTTGTTTTTAGTGTTTTGAGGGCCCTTGTATGCTTGCTTCCCCTCCACCTTCATTCTCTCCACCTCTGTAGACAGAGACTTCACCATCTTGATTAGTTCATCCACTTGAGGGTGGGGCACCGATGGGCCAGAAGTTGAGGCTTCCAATCTTGCCCTTCTTCTGTCTGCGTCGACCTTGTTCCTCAGTCTATCAGCTTCTAATACATTGGATTCCACTTCTATGGCAACATCTTGAATTTGAGCTAAGGAGGTGGCTCTTCTTTCTCTCAATAAAAGACATAAGTCGGGGCCAAACGCACTGGCATAAGAAATCTTGGCTGAGGCTTCTAAGGGTTTTATTTCGACAGGAATTTTATTATACATCTTTTTGAATCTTTTGGAGAAGTCAGAGATAGATTCTCCTTCCATCTTCTTCAAAGACCTGAACTCTGTCATGTAATACATGAAATCCTTCCTATCTCCCCACTGCCTCAGGAAAACACTATCCAGGGCTTCAATCCCAGCAATAGATTTGGGGGCCAATCCTCTAAACCATTTTCTCACCTCACCATCCAGGCTCTAGATGAAGACTCTCATCCAGAAATCTTCATTTTCAATGTTCAGGTTGTCTGCATAACTGTAGAAAGCAACCGTGTGCTCTTCTAGAGTTATGTCCCCTTCCCTGGTGAACTTGGGCATATACTTCAAGTAATCTCCAGCAGGGAGAGGATTCATAGGATGGGGTAGGATTAAGGGATCATATCTGGCTGCAACTATGGCATCCACTCTATTTAGAGGGGGATTATCACCAGCCATAGGAATATTAGGTGGAGGAGAACTTGGAGGAAAAGGAGTTCGCGAAGGGGCTACTGGGAATGAGTCTCAAAGTGGAATGGGAAACAAAAGGGGATTTAAGGAGAAGGCTAATGGGCTCAAGTTATCAGATGCTCCTCTTTGTGCAGGAGTGGTAGCAGTAACAAGTGGAGGAGTGGTAAAGATAGGAGTGGGGAAATCTTCTGTGGTCTTGGGTCTACGCCAAGGTACAACTTCGGAGGAGAGGGGAGTGACAAGGATTTCTCCCTCCAATCCCAAACCAGGAGGGGAAAAATCAGCAGGAACACTCTTGAAATTCAGGAAACGGGAAACCTCCAAAAGAGGTCTATTAAGAAACCGAGGAGGAGAAAATGGAGTTCTTATAGAAGGAGATGGCGGGTTACTTGGTTCGGCGGTGGAAGTTTCTTCTTCAGAGGCCTTTCCTTTCCTGAGAACCACCTCTGGATCAGTTTCAGGTGTATCTAGAGGCAGCTATGGATGAGACCGCATGTGTCTGCCTCTGAAAGCCACAATTAACACGACAGGTTCACCACAGTGGAGTCGTCACAATGGAGTCGCCAGGTGCATAGTAGCAATCTTCAAAGGCTCTGATACCTGATGCACCTTCAGAATGAGAGGCTCAATGTCGTTCAATCCCAGGGAAAATCTTCAACTTCGTCCCCGACAACGGTGCCATAAATGTTAGCATCAGAAGTCACTTTTGGATTGCTTGCATGAGCAGAGGCTAATGCCCATTAGTTTTATGTCACAATATTTTGTAATGGGTGATCAAATGGGTAGAGACTCGGGAAGATATCGCTCTAACTCAGGGACTAGGTCTGGTATGTAAGGAACAAAGGAGGTCTTGATCTAACTTCAATCAGTGAGTTGCTTAAAGATGAGAAGGTTGAAGACTTGGTGAGAAGAGTGAACAAACTACCTCGGGCAACAGACCTTTCAGTAGTTTGTAGAAGAAAAACTCTGAATGCAAGATCCTCTTGGTTCAGAGCTTCGAGAAACTGAAAGGGGGACTTGATTGGATCCTCTAATTCCAAGTCATTCAGTGCTAATAAAACACAGAGAACGATTAGAAACGATGCAACTATCACAGTGATCCAACCTACATCATCCTATAACAATTACAACTCGATTGGATCCTCCAATTTCGAGCTGCTCTAACACAGTATAACAAAGACGTAAAAGAAACTGACATTCATAAGGAAATAAGTCTCAAGAGTCCATGCATAACCAGAATAACAGTGTTGCATTAAAGTTTTACAACCGGGAGCCTTGCTCAACCATCAATTATTACAAAATACAAAGACTGAGTCTATATACTCAGAAAAATTCGCCTGACAGAGGTGTTCTCAGTCATCTAGGGCTTGGTGTCCCTTTAGCTAAATTCGGACATATATCCTTCGTCAGACGCCACCTTAAATGCGCCTGGCTTCTGAAAGGGGAGTAGCTGAGCCATTAAGTGCCGAGTTAGCATGTGAAGATCTCTCTGGCTGGTCGAGGACTCGTCATGGCTTCTTTGGAAAAATTTGGTACACAGGACCCTCTCAGGCAGACAGCTTGCCAGACCCTCCATACCTTATACTTAATGAACGAGGAGAGGTTTCAACCACCCCCTCTCACCTTCAATTAATTCAAGCAAAAACCAAGATCGAGGTTGAATCAGATGGCATCTGGAGATTGCGATGGTCCTTTCGGCAACTAGACTCAACATATTTGGCCCCTTTTGCATAGTTCTTTTTATTTCCTAAGTGACCAAGGGATGTGACCCCATGTTTACTCTCAAAGGCGCTTTCGGCGTTCGTGAATAGGAAGGAGCGAATCCTTGCTTATCACAGCCGCGATGAGCGAAACGCCGAGATGGATTAATTGGGCGCCACACGTCCCTCTCATATCTGACGGTTTTGAACTCACCCGACGATGCTGTGGGCCCCAAGTCCCATACGCTCTTGGCACCTCGCGCCTCGGGAATATGACAGAGCTGATCCTTGCGCTTCGAAGTCGCGATGGGCGAAAAGGCGAGGAACCTAATCGCGCACCAGGTGTCCCCTTTGGATGGACGGCTGAGACTGCTCCGTGATACTGCGGGCCTGAATTTGGGTGCTTTCGGCGCTTCGGGGTTCGGGGTTTCAAGATATAGAACGACATGGAACTCTCACCCTTTGAACTCCCGAATGATGAAACTCTGACGTGACTAGATCTCGCGCCACACGTCGTTTGGATGGATGACTGCTATTCTTTCCTGCACACAATATGGGCGCTATCCATTGCGCTAATCTCGGCGCAACTCCGCTAACCGTGATTTCCCGCCAACCTTCGATCTGCTCTTATGGAAGAATCTGGACCGTCGACAATATAGTTTCGCCCGCTTACTTGCTTGGAAGCCTGAAGTGAGATTTTTCCGTGCTGCGCTCGGGCACTTCTCATGCAACTTGCATACCTGAATACTCTTGTGCCCAGGTCAAGAAATGTTACTAACACTATCCATTACAAAAATGCTAAATCAATTGCTATGTAAAACAAGTCATCCCTCTACACCTGTCAACTAAAGAGTTTCTATTAAAGGTGCAAGTAGACAACTGTTAATTGGTACACACACTTGCCAGAAAATGTAAATTGACGGGAAATTAACTTCATCATTAAATGGAACATAGGTAATAAATGGAAAATAAGGAATTGCAGTCTTAAAGAAACGCAGGTAATAAAGAGAAAATAAACGAATTAAATGAACATGCAGGTATTAAATGGGAAATCACTGTGTAGTAAGGGTAACACTTGCAGTTTCCAAAAGGAAAAATCGCCAGGCTATTAAGTGGGCAAATCGTAGTCACTCTTACAGTAAGGAAAAATCGCCAGGCTATTAAGTGGGCAAATCGTAGTCACTCGTGGGCAATGTTATCCTATGTTATTAATAAAATTGCCATCAACTGATGCTACCATAACGCTATCCATGACAGTAGGCCATCTAAAACACTTAAAACAAAATTCGTTAGCTAAAATGCATGTATTGAGATCACTGAAAAAAAAGAGAAGGACGAAAATCATTGTGGTAAAAGAAAAAACGCAATCATCATCCATCCCAATGCATAGGAATGCTTTCACTGTCAACAAGGTAGTGGTTGCTAACATCTACAGGTTGAAATGCATTCAACATGGGGCCAACACCGCCATTCACAACAATAATTTGGTGGTTAGTGGAAAGAAAACACAACCAATATAGCTTGCAAAATTGAGTTCCGTTTGGCAGTGAAAACGAAATCTATGCCGAACCAATAGTGGTGGAAAAGGGAGGAATTCGCTGTGAAATCTATTCATATCGTTTTCCAAATAATGATCATTCAAAATTACACAGGAAGAAAGAAAATGCTACCATTACACACAGATGCCACACCACCATTCTCACAGTGAAAGTAGCTTCAAAACTCTATCAACCAATTTAATTGCTACCTGCGAAAATTTGACTGTATCTAAACTAAATTCAAACCGAGCGATCCGGGTATTTGAATATGTATTAAGTAACAGTTAATCCATGCAAAATGCAGAGGAATAAAATAAATAATCGCAGTCCATGGTGGGTAAATGTAAAATCGTAGGCTATGTAAGTAAATGTGAAATCACAGTCAATGTAAGTGAATGTAAAATCGTAGTCAAGTAAAAAAAATGCCGAGCTATAAGATCAGGCAATGAAAATACCTTCATAGCAGCATAATGCAGAGAATATAGGCCTGCTAGAGGTATGAAGCAGCCCGACATAAATTTCCCTCACACAAATTAGTATGCAAACAAAAATCACAGTCCCAACAATACAGTCTCAATCGCCTTCACCCATTATAGTGCAGAGGTAAAACCCAAGCAGAGAATAAAGCCATAAAAAACAACACAGCACAAAGTTAAGTAGTCGGGGAGGTAATACAACATAGAGCTAAATTTTTCAACAACACTTTAAAAAAAATGCAGAGTTAAGTCATAGAGAAAAGAAGACCATAAGTAAGGAAAAACGCACAATAAGTCACCAGGAGAAGCATTAGAAACACAGACTTAAAATGTAGAGAATCATAAGTGGATCGTTGTGGGAAGGGAAAAAAAATCATAGAGGTAATCCATCACAACAAGGCGCAAGACAATCACTCAACCAGAAACAATTGACAAGGGTAGACGGCTAGCAGGAACCTCCTTCACTCATCATCCACACATAGAAAAGAAGGGCATTTAGATCCATAGGTCTATTAACACCGAAGTGACGACCGTAGATCTGGCTCATGGCCAACTGCTCAGGCGAGGACTGATGAGCTAGGGATGAAGGAAAAATAAACCGCAAGCATAAAAATTAATAAGCCATAGGATGGTCAAAACATGCAGGTATCGAAGGCCATGGGATTCAATCAACATTGAGATAAAGGCTATGGGGGAAATTTCAGTCATCAACTAGAAGGCTAAGACAATCATTTTCTTTAACCAATTAAACATACATAACTAAGAGCATGAATCATAATAACAATATACCATGCAGAAATAAAGGAAGCGTACCGTAGCCCAAGTAGCCCGCTCTGAGTTGATGTCCCGCGCGCTCCGTGCAACTCCTGCTTGCCGACCGATGAGACTTCACCGATACCTCCCAACCAATGCTAGGGGTACTCTTCATTCCCCTTATCCCCCCGATCCGCAAAGGGGCCACACACACTATCCAAATAATCAACTAGCTCCCAGCTCGCCTCGCAAGGCTGAGCTACCAATCCTCATCGAGCTGGGTATCCCAACTCCCACAAGCTAAGTCAGTCAAGTATAAATTTTTGCAGTGTAACGTTACGCATAATAGAAGATATCCATCATCCTTCTCCTCCCTCCATTATATAGAGTTTCGAAGTCCCTTACTTTCCCAAAATCCCATTTAATTTAATGTTTAATAATTTAATTCATAAAAATCCTCCCCGTATATGTGTCACCCATCCCCTTCATTCCTCCATAAATTAATTTCATTAATTAATTAATTACCCCTATTTCCCTCACCCACCTAAAATCATTCCTAGAATCACTCCTAGGTGTCCCCATATTCCCTTACAAGTTTTAATGACTTTCCCCCTTATTAATTTACTAGTTGAGTTTAATTTAGAAAGTTCTTAAATGCTAGATACCTTACTACGTTAGACTTTTTGCTTTTTCCTTATGTTTCCCCTTTCTTTTTATGTTTCCCGCTTTTTCCTAGTTTCCTATTTATTTTTGATTTCCCTCTTTCCATTTTTATTTAAAACTCAATTTGGCAGGTGTAGAAAATTAACTTTTTCCCTTTTCCCCTTTTAATTAATAAATTTTAATTTGTATAAGTGACAAAACAATTATTTTCCCTTTTTTTAAAATTTTATCCCCCCAAAGATTTTTATAAATTAAAAAAATTACTCACCCCCTTCTCRACACATGATTAATGATGATTATCATTTTTATTTTTTTATTTTTTATTTTTTTTTACAAACATATTTTTCTTTTATCGCAAGTTTCACCTAGACCTAGATTTTAATTTTCGAGGTTGGGCGACATTTTATTAGGGAAATTGTTTTCAATTTTTCTTATCACGTTATTCATCCTAAGGCCATCTAGGTTTATTCATTTATTAATTAACAATGTGACATGCCCTTCAGGACGCACTACATGCTCCAAGGGTGCCACTCGCCTCCTTCCATTTTTCTTGCACGACGTGCCCTTCAGGATGGGCCATGTGCTCCAAGGGTTCCACATGTCTCTTTCCATTTTTCTTGTGCAACGTGCCCTTTAGGATGCACCACATGATCCAAGGGTGCCACTCGCCTCTTGACTGACTTGGTAGACACAAAAAACCCCTAGAGTCAATACTCCGCTAGGTGATCTTGTGGGAGACTAAGGGCCTCTAAGGAATAAGGCCTCTGCCTTATTGCGTGCCCCTTAGAATCATCGTGAGTGACTGTCGCAGTCTTCCCTCATGGAATCGTGGGTCCTCTCGAACTAGGTAATCGTTAACCTATAGTTCGATCCATGGCGGGAGTGCTAGTAGGGTGTGGCAGGGCTACTGTCCACACCTCTCCCTCAACATCTCTGGTAGTCGTGCGTGATCCCTCTACTGCACATGTGATTCTGGTCAACAATCTATCATCAACCTGCATCATCAACAAATCATGTCAAAAATATATCCATAATCATATGCACTAATATCACATATAAAACAATCAAACCCCAATAGTTCACTCCCCGACTCGATCCAGAGTCCAAGGGGTTCCATCGATGCCTCTGCATCCTCGAGATCCACAATCCTGCACACTCAGTAAAAATGAGTCAATAGCACCCATCTATGTCAATGCAGCAAAACAACATGTCATCTACCCATAACGCCTCATAATCAAAATCAACTACTTAATAGTATAATAATATGGATCACTTGCGAGCAAGTGTTCTCAAAGAATAAGTTCACTTAGTTTGCGCAAGAGGGGTATGTTACACATTGGAAGCACCAACTTCCTATTTCTCTAGATACAATTGGAAGGAGGATTCAACCCCCTATTTACAGGATGCAACCTAAAGGAAGCTTCAACTCCCTAATTTTATGGATCCAACCAGAAGGAGGCTACAACCCTCTTTCCTTGCCCCGTCCAACCACCCTAAAATATAACTGTAGAAAAATATGTCACTACCACTGCTACTATAAATGATAACCTATTGTTGTTGTTGTTCCTAATACCTTTTTTGTTGCTACTAATATCCCTATCTCATTAATACTGCAACCAGACACACCTCATACCAAAATCCACAAAAGAGTTCTTCAAATCAAGCGCTCATAACTCACTGAGACATACATGTTCATGATTTCTTTAGAATATCTCCTTAACACACCCAGGAAGACATACCTTGACTATGAAGCTAAAATGAGTTCTTGATCCATGATTTTCTTGAAATTTTCCTCACAGGTTCACGACTTTGTATACTATTTTCCTGCGGGTATCTGCTCTTTTCCTCAATGCATCTCGCAGATGTCTGTAGGTTTCCTCCTGAAAATCGTGGATATACTCAAGGAATTATTGTATGAAACCCCTTCTCCTTACTCTTGGCTCCTGCAAACTTCTTACTTCACTTGACTTCTCTGTCTTTGACTCATTGCCTCATATCTCCAGTCTGTATTCTCATAAGTGAACACGCATAAGTGATTTGAAATGGACTCTTATTTGTGTGATATAGGAGAAATTTATTAATGACACGCAACTCATGATGGAATACAACTTGCGTGAAACTCACATTCAACCTGTTATCTTCTTTTTACTCCACTTTTCTTTTGATGTAATAATTAATTATCCCTCCAATAATTAAGGATTCCTACAATAATTAATCATCTTCTGCAATAATTAATTATTCCTGCAATAATTAATCATCTTCTGCAATAATTAATTATCTTATGTTTACTGCCAATTTACTTCGACATGCAATAATTAATTATCCCTCCAATAATTAATTATCCCTGCAATAATTAATTAATTATCCTTCAACAATCATTCTCAACAATTAATCTTTCAATAATTAATCCCTTGTTGCAATCACTTTGACTGTTCAAGCTTTTTGTTGACCTTCTAGAGGCTTATAGAATATTCTTGAGGGTCCTCCAACTTCACAAAGCCATGTCTCCTCAACCGTGAGGAACTACGTGGTGTACCATATATCACAGGAAATGGCATGATGCATACTATCCATCTATAACCTGCAAGTATACTGACCTTCATGTATTTATTTCTCGATCAACTGCAAGTTCCATAACCATGACCAAACTATCACTAGATCCTCTCACATGTATCATATACCAAGGGAACCTCTCGAATAGATTTCCACCATCCCCAATACATGCCTCTACCAAGCATGTACTGAAGTCACCAACATACCATCACAAGATATGTTCCTGTACCATACCATGTACCAACCTGTACCATGATTTGTACCATAACAATTAACACCAATGGTGTACCTCAACCAAGTACCATCACCACCAAGATATGTATCCTATCCACTTGACACCATATACCAAGTGTATACCTTAACAATGTGTCAATATCAATGGTATACCTCTAACACGACATCCAACTATCCAACGATCTTGTCCACATCTCTAGGGCTTCCATAATTCTCCAAGGGTTGACATCAATATCTAATATCACTCTCCAATGGTTGACATCAATGAAAACCAACCAACAATATCCCCAAGGGTTATCTTAAGTAGTCATGAGATAGACTTCAGATCTCTCCCTCGAAGCTGTGGAAGTCACAGGTTCAAATCTCTTTATCCCCTCAAGGTTAGGCTCCATAATCAAGGCTAATGATTTACACTGTTTACCATCCATGGATCAGGGGAAAGTACTCTGAGGGTTTTCGGTGAGGTTGTCCTTGGTAAAAAATATAAACACCTCATATAAAAATTGAAAAAATATCGCCTCCAAAGCTCATTTTTTGTAAAATGCGAACACTAAAAAAAATTCCACATGGTGCCTATAAGTGATATACAAGCACCGATGCTTACACATAACTAAAACACACTAGTGCATTGTGTTACAACGTGCACCAATTTTAGTTTCCAATGAAAAAACTAGAATATTGTTAAAAACAATTAAAATAAAAAGGCAATGAATCTTACATAACCTATCTATGCACTAGTGCATACAATACCATGAGCACGATGCTAGACCTAGCAAATTTAACCACATTCATGTGTAACCATCTTACCACACACACACACACACACACACACACACACACACATATAATTTGTTGTTGGTGCACCAAACAAATTTAACCACATTCATGTGTAACCATCTTACCACATGCAGTGAGGTAGGTTAAAATATTTAAAAACAATATTTTCAATGCACCTTATATGTACATTTGCACTCGTGCATTAAGAAATAGGGCACAATAAAGTAGGGTGAGAAAAAAAATAAAAATTGGATTTTCATTTCAACTTTCATTTAGTTCTTCAAAAACATACAAGAACTGACACTCCATATCCCCCTACAAGCACTCTTTTTCCAGGTCCCACCAAATTGTTGTATTTCTCCATTCTTTCTTTTCCATAATGGATTTGTCATAGTTTTGGAATTTTACAAACCATACAAAATTTAAATTTTTTATATACACAACAACCATGCCTCATCAACAAAGAAGAGGCCAAGTAGATTGATTTTTAGCCTTAAATTTCATTTTCATTGGTTTAAAATTTCAAATTAGAATTTCATTCTTTTTTCATTTAAACAAAAATGGTCACATGTGTAGCCTTGGGTTTCATCCTGCACCAATAATTTGTGCCTATATAGGCTACACTGGTTGGTGGCAAGCCCGACCATTCTAAAAGTGCATGGGAATTTATAATGAAACACACATGAATTTACTCCACTCTCCAATGTGTTAATGAATGCATGTGTAATGACCCCATCCGATTATCAATATATATACATACATGATTCAATAAAATTTGCAATATAGTTAAACATTGTTGTGCAACAAGGAAAACATTCTACAGGAGCAGTGGTGAGGTACATACATGTGGTGAGGAAAACAACCTACCTATGGTAGGGAGGATTGGATATTGTAGCAATGCCTTTATCTAACAACTGCAACAAAGAGTGAGGGATGACTCTCCACCCAACCGTAGACCTTGATACTACTTAAATATTTAGTAGTAGGCCATCCTCGAGCCCTCAATTTAATACTATGCCAATGATTCCTTAGTCTTCTCCTCTCCATAGCTTATCCAAAAGAGAGATGTTTTCTCCTTCTTTCCCCTCCTCACATAGAATCCAAGAAATCAATCCCTAGGATATGCTTGAATTCTTTATTATATATTTTAGGTTTTTTTCCATAGATTGTCGTTAATTATTTTATTATTTTCTTTAATTACCCCAAATATCCATAATATTTACTTATTATGATCCCCTCTAGGATATTTATTATATACTCCTTTATTATTATTTATTCATATAAGTACTTATTATGTTCATTTTAGGATAATTGTCTTTTTTCCACAGAAAAAATTCTTATTTCATTAAATTGGTACAAAATTACATTCGTAGATATATATTGACTATGAAGAAATAGCCAAATATATATTATCTTAATGGAGTCACTTCCATTACTAAAAGTTTCAACAAAAGTAACAGTTTTGACATAATTCCAAATACCCTCCTTTCCCACTTTTCACATACCGAGTCAAAGTTTTCTCACAACCCATATACAGAAAACAAAACATGATTCTTATGTAACGATTTACAATTATGCATATACAGGTAAACCCCATTTTCTTGCTAAGAGTTCCAAGAAGAGATGAAGCTAGCTGCCAAAATCTAACTGCTCCCTGCTGAATGTTCTGTTATATGCTAGTTGTCAAAATCTAACTTCGAGGCTTCTTTGGAAATCCTATCATCCATTTTGTTTCATTCCCAGTAGATGTGAGATAAATATATAGTGTCAAAAGCATTGCTAATCCTCAAAACTTCCTCAAGTATTGGAATAAGACGAGAAATATGACAAATTTGAACCCTGTTCACCCAATTGATGACTAATAAAGAATCCCCCAAAACCTGTAAAGTTTTGCATCTTTTTTCCACAACAAATAAAAGTAACAGTTTTAAAGTCATAATCTCAGAGAAATTGTTTGGACCATCTCCCAACCCATTCCTGAGTAGAAAAAAATGATGTAAATATAAGTATAAACAACCATCCCCCCCACAAATTAATTGGTCTCCGCAAGCCGCCCCATAAAAATAGGTCCACGACCTCTCCCTGTCTATCTGTTCCTCCAAAACTCCTCAAGAATTTCCAAGAACCACCCTAACCACATGATTTAAGTGTGCAAGGATTCCAAGGAAATTGATATCCACACGAAGGGGCGAGTAGATCTCATCCTAAAAAAGTGAGGAGTTCCGAGCTATCTAAATCCCCCATGCAACAATGAAAGGGAAAGCCTTGATTTCCCGCGGAGTCCTCTACGAGAGACAATTCTTCAATGCCACCTCAAAGGATACCCCTTGCTAGCCACCAATGAAGTTGGTCATACTGTTTACATCTACCCAAACTGAAATGGTAAAAGGACATTGCATAAAAATATGAATGACAGTCTCCTCCTGTTCTTTATATAGCGAACACCAACTCAGACCATTGAATTGTCTCTTCTGTAGATCTTCCCACATTGTAATTTTATTCTCTAGAATAGACCAAATCAGAAATTTCCCTTTAGCTAGGCACCTTTGTTTCCAGAGTTTTCTCCACCACCACTTAACATCTTGTTGTAAATGTTCAGTACTCAATTGTACATAACCATATTTTGGGGTATATACCCCTCCTGGATCCCCATCCTAAAGGAGTTCATCATCCCGATCGGACAGACGAATATTTTCTCTCCTGAGAGAACTGATATACCTGTCCCAAAATAATAAGTCATCCCCTTCTAAACCCAACCTTCTCTCGTCTCTCCAACCTTGGTTCCATATATTTATGGCGAGAGGTTCCCCTACCTGTGCTAGGTAGAAATACCCCCCTTGATCCAAAATTGAGCATAATTCTTCAGGGAGTATGTGCTCTCTAAAACTACCTGCCCAGGGGTCACGACCAATCCTGAACAAGTTTCTAGAACCAACTCGCCAGGCTAAACCATTCCCAACCACTTAAAAATCTTTAAGAACTTTCTTCCACATAACAAAGACCCATGTCGCCCTTAGTTCTGAATGCCTGAGCCATTCCAACAAAGAGAGTGGAGCCACATATTTCTAGATGACTACTTTAGTCCATAATTTTTTGTGGTAATCAATCTCCACACACATTTTGCTGCTAATACTTTATAAAACAAGAATATATTCTTTAATCCCCAACCCCCAAGAGCCTTTGGTTTTGAAATTCTCTCCCAATGAACCCATGGCATCACCTGATTCTCCTTCTTTCCCTCCACAGATAAGAGAAATACATTTTTATATCTTTTTCCAGAATACCCTTTGGAATCCAAGAGAGGGACATCCAATAAACTGGGACTACCTCCAGTACCAACTTGATCAGTACTAGTCTCCCAGCCTTAGACAATCATTTATATCTCCAAACCTTTATTCTTTTTTCCAATTTAGCCAAAATCCACAACTAGTCAGTCTTCCGATAATCATTGGGTTTTAAGTGAAAACTAAGATAATTCATCCCCTCATCCATCCCCTACATCTGGTAAGGGAGCTAAGCCAAGAAATGTTGAATAACTTTTGCCTCGACCAGAGAAAAGAGTAGACTAGATTTATGTTCATTAACCCGCATACTCGTTTCTTTTTTGAACAAGGTGAGACCCTCAATTAAAATGTCAGATTCTCGCTTCGTACCATCACAAAAAATTAGGATATCATCAACAAAGAGTAAATGTGTGATGTACAACCCATTGGAAATTTTTATACTTGTGAATCTCCCAACAATTTTCCCCCCCGCCAGAAAATGACTGAACCCTTCTGCTACTATGAGGAAAAGTAAAGGTGATAGAGGACAACCTTGACGCACTCCTCTTTCTGTTTGGAAAAAAGAAGAGGTTGAACCATTTATGAGTATGGAGAAATAAATTGAATTCATACAACCCATCACCCAATTGGTAAAATCCAAGCCAAAACCCAGATGTATCATAAACATTCTTAAATACAGCCAGTTTAGCCGGTCATATGCTTTGGATAAGTCAATTTTTACCACAGCTGCCATGAGCTTCCAAGTTTTTATATTATGAAGTCCTTCTTGAGCTACACCAATGGCCTCATGGATCTTCCTTCCTTCCAAAAACCTAAACTGTTCATATGATATGTGTTTGGACAAAATCTTCTTCAACCTGCTACTAATTACCTTTGAGATAATCTTGTACAGACAGTTGCATAACGAAATAGGCTGAAAATATTTAAAAGAGGAGGGATTATATGTCTTTGGAATGAGCACTATGGAGGTAGAGTTTATAGGATTATGAATGTGACCATTCACCCTTGATTCCTCGACCACCTTTAGAACATCAGGTCCAATTATATCGAAGAAACCCAAATAAAATTCAATAGGCCATCCGTCAGGCCTGAGACTTTTCCCTTTTTGAAAATAGTGAAGAACTTCCAGCAGTTCTTTTTCAGTTACTGATGCCATTAAGGGCCCAATTTCATCCTCCTCTACAAAATGAGGAAATAATCGAGCCACCTGTACAATTTCTACAATAGACATACCCTTCCACGCTTTAAATAACTCATTGAAATGTTCAGTACCCAACTTGGCCATTCCTTCAAAAGAAGATACCTCCTCCCCAACCCGATCCCTTAGACCCCAAATAATGTTAGCCATTTTCCTACCTTTGGAAAAATCTTGAAAAAACTTAGTGTTCTCATCACCACATGAGAGTCATATTGCATGACTCTTTACTCTCCACAAAGCTTCTTTTTCTTCCAGTAAAACCCTCCATATTTTCTCCAAACCACAAAGTAATTCTTTTGCATCGAGGCTAGTAAACCCTTGCCCTACCCCACCTTGAATCTTCGACAGTTTTGTTTCAACGTCTCTCAACTCTTGATCATCCTTGAGCTTTTTCTCCTTATCCCAACTCATATTCACTTGTTTCAACCTTTTGAGGTTCCCCACAAACTGGATTGCCGTAGGCACCTGATTCCCATCCATGATTGGAGACCACAACCCCCTCACTAAATATTGATAAGAGGGGTCTGAGATCTATCCCTCAAATAATTTAAAAGGGCTTGACACCCTCCTTCTATCCCTTAGTTCTAACATAATCGAAAAATGGTCAGATTCCCCACCATAAGATACCCACTGTCGAACCAAATCAAAAGAATCTAGGAATTCCTCTGCCAATATAAATCTATCTAGACCCTTAGCCACCTGATCATCCCCAACCCTTCTATTACACCAAGTGGGGGTTAGTTTTTGAGGTTCAACATCCACCAACCCCGCCTGGTCCATAAAATAAGAAAGAAGTTGGTTAAGGAGTCTGGGGCAGCCCGATGACCACACACCTCTGAGGCCCCTAAAGAGAATTTAAGATCTCCTGCAAGAATAATATCCTTACCCCTGATCCACGCACAATCAGCTAAATAGTTCCAGTATTGTTGAAGATCTTGATAAGGCCCATATACATTGATAATTGTCCCACTATGCCCCAGGGAAGAAGAGAAAAATGACATACCAATTCTTGAAGCAAACCCCCAAACACTTTCCAAGTTACAATTATTTTTTTTCCACCCAGTAGCTAGATCCCCCGAATGACCCCTAGCATCCACTTTTGCAAACATCCATCCTGGAAACAAGGACTCAAGAACCTTTACCACTGGATCACTATCCCCTAATGTTTCTTGTAACAGAATGACATTCGGTGAATTCAACTCCGCTAGCCTTCGTAAAGATGATGTTTTTGATAAGTTCACCAACCCCCAACAGTTGAAAGACAAGACCCTCATGAGGTATCTACCTCATGGGGTTTATTTTCTCTAAGCGCCCAAACAATAGAATATTGCCTCCCCGTTTCTAAATCAATCCTGGCATGATCTTGTGCCAAGAGTAGATGTGATTTTCAGCCCCTTCCTTTACCCACATAAATAGTCCGAGGAAAGGATCCCAGCCCGTGTCCATCCAAAACCTAGGCATCAACTGCCTGTAGTTCCCCCTTGACAACCAACCTACTCCTAAGGTGATAACGAACCTTACATTCTTCCGAAGAGGAGTCTGTAGAAGTAGATGGGGTGGAAAAAACGGAGGAGAGAGAGGTAGTGAGAACCTCAGCTGAGGGAGATGGGACGTAGTGCAAGAGGGGAGTCCAGAACCAAGTTCCATGACATCGACCTCTTGCAAGGAAAACTGACCAGTCAAATCCAAATCCTTAAGCGACGTAGTGCCCCCCACCCTCCCAAAGTTCAGTGAAGGCGTGACCAAAGGGAGAGAAAAATCCAAATCACTGGAGGAAAAAGGGCAAGAAAGAGAGACCAAACGAGCCACAAAGATACCCTTCCCACCACTCGAAAAAGAGAGTACCCACACCATTCCGAACCACACCATCAAACCCCACATTTGTAAAAGGAGAATATGAAAATAGAGAGACACCCAATAAATACTTACTCGAGAAGTCCTGCTCTTRGCGTAGATTTTCCACCAAAGACGGCATATGTTTTGGCCCAAAATCAATACTCGATACTGTTTTGCTTCCCAAGTTACCCAAGTTACCTGGGAGAAATCCCCTTGTATCCTTGTCTGCAGAAGGTGTCTTCAAACCCCCCTTATTCTCTCCAGCGACTGGCTTCTCCTCCAAAGACTTCCTCGAGGGAGAGGAAGGTGAAACCGAGCCTTTGGTTTTACGTCTGTTCCCTTTGAAGGGAAAGGGACAATTGGAAACCCCATGACCATAAACATGACATATGTGCCACCAAAAAGGAATCCCTTCATAATCCAGAATATGGACAAACGTTTTGGACGCTGACTCAATCGTTATCTCCTGTAGTAATCCAAGGCGCAAATTTAGCCTGACCAAAATCTGAGCCATTGACATAAACCCAGTTTCTTGAAAGGACATATCCACATCTAAATAACTCCCCAACATATTGACAATGACAACAAAGTGTTGAGGATTCCAGAACTGCATTGGAAGACCCGGGAGACTGACCCAAATTGGTTCTTCTTTGATCCTTTCCTTCTTTGCATCAAAATAAGGGGTCCATCGCTTAAGGATAATGGGTGTATCTGCCATGCTCTAAACCTTTAGTAACACCCAATTAACATCCTTTGTGGATGAAAAAATGAAAGCAAACCATCCCCGTGTTAGTAAGTGAATGTGTGGCATATTATCAATATACGATAACCAGTTCTTGGTTATCCAATCCTTCAGAAAGGCCATGCCCAACTTCTTTCCCCTAACCCAACCAACCACCTCCCATTCTTAGAAATCCACCACTTTGTTCATGTCAATATCCACCCTGAACACAATTCCTTTAGCGCAAGTCCTATCGCGAGCACACCGGATGGGTTTTGAGGATGAAGTGAGACGTCCCTCTACACCTTTTAGACCCTTTAGCGGCCTCTCCGACCACTGAGTGTACCTTGAGGGATTTTCCCCTCTATTCTCAAGAACCTTACCTACATTACCCACAACAACATCCCCTCTTGATTTTTCCCCAGCTCCCCTGTCACCACCCAGAGAAACGTCTACCAGAAGTTTGGACGGTGAGTACACCAAAGGAGAACTAAAACCCTCCGAAGCCATTCCAGGCCCACATAAAAATTCCTCCTCCAAGATACTCGAAATTGGGACACAAATCCCTAAGTTTATCACCCCTACGTCATTCCCCAAATCCCCTACAATACCCCCCACTAGCTCAAAGAAGCACACGTATTCTCCTTCCCAATCCTCGGAAAACCCTAGGCCTTCGAAAAAGGGCATCTCACCCACCGAGGTAAACTATGATCCTGTCACCCCTGATGGGATAGCTTTTGAACCCACTACTTCTTCACACAAGGATAGCCGCGATGCACTGACCTCCAACCTGGGAATCTCGTTCGCAAGTAAACCCCACACCCCACATGTCACCTGCCATACGTCCATGACTTCACATCCCTTTGAACCCATAAAAAACGATGCTAATATCCCGACACCATCAGAGTTGATGGGGTCACCCCCCTCCTCTGTCGTTTCCATATCAGAGCGTAGCCCTAATTATCCGCCCCTTGTATCAGCCCGCTAACACCCTTAACCAAAGCTCAAAAAAAAACCCAACCCTATCAAAAAATACCTAACCCTAACCCACCATTTTCGAAAGCTCCATTTCCTCTTCGTCAATACCAACAACAAATTAATCAATTTTAGGATAATTTTTATATTCCTTTATTATTATTGTTATATTAAATAATAATATGGGGCATGGCATACACCTCTCCTTCAAGGAAATTTTCCCCAAAGTTAGTTTTGATTAAGTTACTTATAGGTTTTTAATTAGTTCACCATATCCCCCACAACACCCTCTGTTGGAATAGTATAAATCTACCAAAATTACTACAATAGGCATTGAAAGTACACATCACAACACCAGGGAAGTGCAAGTACTCTCTAGTTGTCCTTCTCGACTTTTGAAACTAGGCTTAAAGCCTACTAGTCTATTCGGAGCCCCAAGGCTTGAGACCTCATTTACCCATGCAAACATCTAGATTGGTACTCACATACAATAGGAATATCGAAAGGATAACCTAAACTCCCTCCACAACAACCAGGTATATCCCCAGGAATCAAAGTCCAATCCCACAACACCATCAACGAACAATGTTCCAACCATTCTTTAGGAATTAGGTATCACAACTCCAACATTGCATAAGAGTTATTGGAATAAGTAGTAGATTGAGTTGTCCCCATCCCATAATATGTTACTTTTAATATTCTCCTTCATGGTTATGCGATCCCACGAGATCATCAAATAAATTGGTCCTCTCATCCCATTGGTGGATAACCTGACAATCACCACCTCACAACATGCAATCATTGCATTAGTCATTATATCAACATCTTAAATAAAACATGCTAACTCTTGCATGTCATCATTATAATACCACATCATTATCACCACATGTTCATGCATGTCACCATAAAATATTTTCATTATGTCATCACATCAAGGACACTATCATGAGGAATATAACCTCAATACATATTTATCAAGGACATAACCCTTCATCCTTAATTCTCTTAAGATAACCTTATGAACATAATTCTCAACACATAAGTAATAAAAAATCATGGAAACTCTTATCATGATTCATCAAAACAATCAAGCCCCTATCTTGCAATATTAGGAATACCATGTATCACATCTAATGCAAGAATTATCATCAAATTATCCATCTAGGGCATGGATTTACTTGGTTAAGTTTTTCATCGCAAGCTAACTCAACAAAGGATAATTAGTACAATGAGTGCTCTGTGATCATATTGATACCAATTGTTTCTTGATTATCATTTCCTCTTCTTTTAACAAGAAGGTTGGAATATTATGGAATCTATATAGTCACCCTATTAGATTCCAGGTTTCCCATTTAATCCATTTCATATTTCCTTGAGCATGTGAGAATTTAATTCATAATAAATTTCTACTACCTCTCCTACCCAAAAATCTCAACAGTTCACTTAAAAAGTTCTGCACCATCATAATGTGTAGTTATACTCCAACAAGGTATAGTTCATGAAATTTACAAGTAGAAACAAAGCACACAACCCAATAAATTTTCCTCATTCGGGAGTATCTTTTAGTATGAAAACATATTAAGAAAACATAGAGAGAAGAATTTATAAAACACAACTATACTTATCTTCCATGAATGTATGTCCCTATTCACTGGCTTTGTAGTAGTGGTTTCCTCCTAGTTGTAGGCATCCACTACGAACACCCTCCCCAAGCTTTCTTACGAGACACAGGTACAAATACTTTCATCTCAAATATTGTAGGATATAACACACATTCTAGGTTGCAGGGAACCAAAGTCATACATGAAGAATTCTTATTCACATTCCACACCTATAATCAATCCATCACTATCTGAGTTAGCCAACTTCTTTAATGGAAAATGAAACAATCACGTTATGTTCTCCCAAATGTCCTTCTATGCAAAATATTACATATTAGGGAGCTAAAAAATACCATAAGTCATGTAATGTACCACAAATTTTGCTAAATAAAGAAAATTTGACGGGGAAAACTATAGTCTATTTTCAAATAAAACTATTCATGAGAACATATTATTATTCAACCCATGAAGATATCTCCTTATAAAAGTTATACTACTTTTTTAAGCATATAAGTTGTTTCCTCCACTGGTAGTTTTCATCCTAATCTAGGAGGAATTAAAAACCCAAATCATACTTATTGTTATAAGCTAGGAGAAAATAATACCTAAACCTGTCGACATACTCACATATCATTTATATATTCTTAACTGTAAGAATAAAGGTTCTCCCCATTAATTTGTAATTATAATCTAACACATGGAGGCATACTTATAGAAGATTTATCAAAGTTCATGGTATAAATGTGCTAGGGTTAAAAATCATGCCTATGTTAACCTTACTGTTGTAACAAAAATATACTACCAACATCAGGCATACGATGAACCCACTACATAACTATGTTAAAAAACCATACACATGTGTTAATCCCTTTGTTCATCCAAACTATGTTACCCACATACGATCACAGGGTTAAAGTAGCTCTTTAATGTAATAAGGTGGATGCCAAGTCATTCTTGTACCTCGGACGTTAAGGCATGTCAACATTTAAGGTATATCAGGTTCTTTTAATGAAGTAACACCTACCCAGTACCCTGAGTTCTAACACTCCAGAAAACTACCCAATGTGGGTTCTCCACTCCACCGATTTCACATGGCAGTGGGGAGGGGGCATACTCTATCACTCTTACCCATGGATGAAGGGCTCGAGGTGCCATTACGCTCCTCATAGTTGACCATTTTGGTGTCGTTTGCATTAGTTTCCTCATTGTGCTACTCCTTGTGACTAGGTTTCTCTGATGGCACTCGGCCCTAGGTGTGGATGGAGGCAACAATGCACCGATGGGGTTTCGTATGAACATGTAAGAGTTCTATGTGCTATGCAATTTGTTTGAAGAGTGTTTCTAGTAAAATGTGTTTCTCTGTTGGGTTTTAAATCACATTTTCTAGTGCAATGTTTTCTCTGTTCAAGATTTAAATCTATCCATCCCATGTCCTTCTGAGTCAATTTCAGTTCAAAACCCCTGGCCAGGGTTCCACTGTATGTTTTTTATGCATAACTGACCCCTTGAAGTATTCTCTCTCTCGGTTTGAACTTAAATCAGGGTATTCAAAACTTTGTGAGCTAAGGAACGAAAGGTTTTGAGTATGGGAAGGAGACCCTGTGTATGGGTTCCTTTTCCCTTGAGTCTTTTCATACAATATCTTCTTTCCCATAGAGAAGACCAAGCCTGAATTCACTTAATGACGAATTTATTCGCTTGTTGAATAGAATTATGGTATTCTCTTGTTATTTCCAGGACTCGACCATAACCCTTGACACTTATTGTATTTACCATTACGCTATAACCTTGACAATTTTTACGTAGTTGTCTTATATTTGAACTCTGTCTATTTTGTACAGAAGTGTTGAAAACATTGCTTTTTTTTTTTTTTTTTTAAATGTTATTGCGGTTCTCTGTAGTTATTCATCGGGTATTTAACTTCCCCAATTTAGAGTTCTGTCTTTGTAATATTATAAATATGTCTCTTTTAAAGGTTAAATGCTATCTCTGCAGTTTCTTTCCCTGATAATTTGTTTTCTCTAAAAAAATAGAGTTTCGTTTGCATATTTAGGAATTCTTCGCATAAATGTTTTTATTTTTTTTCCATAAGATGGAACTTAAGTCGAATACCATGTAAGTTTTATTAAATGTGTCAACTCGTTATTTTCTTCGATGAACCCTAAACCCGCATTCTATCATTCAAATAACCTCCCTGTTGTGTGTACAAGGAAAGGGGTTTGCAAAGGTTTGTACGCTTTTGGCATTGACATGTTTTAACGAAAATAAACTAGATTATTCTCAGGGAAAACCATGTATAAAGACTTCTATCTTTTGTGTCTCTGTAATTACTTCTCAGTTGTTAATTTTTTACTGGAATTACTTCTCTGTAATATTCATTTTGATTAGACTCTATAATTGTTTCTTGATTATTAGACTCGGTATTAGTCTCTATAATTACTCCTTTTAATTTCCTCAATTTAGAATTTCGTCGAGGTACTATGAGGAATAATATTGGTAACTCTGGCTCATTTAACAAAACTCTTGCTATCTCTGTAATTAGCTTTATAATTCGTCTCAGTAAATATCCTCCGTCATTTGGCCTCTGTAATGAAATATATACTTGTTGTAACTGCTTCTCTGTCAAAGTTTTCACTGCACTGCTTCTTTTTTTATGATTACATTATGTAATTCCCTTTCATGGTTGATCTCTGTATTTTAAAGAATTTATAGAATGTGTACAAGACAATGGAACTCTACTAATATATGTTTTTCTCTCTTAAATTCATAAGTGATTTTGCACATAGATATATTTTTGATGATGGGTCCCTTTTCTTGCGAGAGAACCCATTAGACTACTATGAGCCCGCTCCTCTTCTCGAGTCACGTATCTCTTTCTTCGTGAGGGAATAAGAAGATAACCAAAATTCAATACAGACCCAAGATAAGTTATTCCTTCAACTATTTTATTATCTTATTCTTTTAGTTAATTGAGATCTAGTATTGATATTAACACTTTCGTCTTGCTCCTTTGTAGGTTAAAAACATCAGTTTGACTTTACGAAATGAGGCATCCAACAATCAAAAGGTACTCAGGTTCCATGGCTTCCTTCCACGAGTCCATGCGCTCTCTCTCTTCTGTTACAAACAATTTGGTATAGACTCTTTAAATTTTGTTTAAACTAGCTATAGAGTTCATGGGTATATACAACCCCAATTGTATTAATATGCTTGGTCAGCGACCTATCAATTGTATAATTATATTCTTTTTCATAACACTCTAGGATTTACTGTAGCAGATGAATCTCTCTTCGTTAAAATATAAATGAATATAGTTATGGGATTTTTTAATTATTTTCTATCTATACTCAGTATGATCGTATGAGCTTCTATACATTTTTGTTTTCACTTGTTTCTTTTATGTAGTTGTTTGTAATTAATCAGGAGAAAAAATCAATGAATCTACTAAGGCCAAGAGGCGTACCCATACATATTACTATCTATATACATACACATTAAACATATAATACTTCAGAAAATCAATACTAAAAGATATATTTAAACAATGGAATCCCACAAATATTTCATGGCTATTGGGCACACTTATATATATTTATATATATACACATATAAATAAAACATTAGCCATATAAAATCAACCATATAATACTAAAAATGAAAGTTCATAGTTGAGTTACATATCTGAACAATGATGTTGGGAAAATAAATGGAACAACCACGTTCCTCCCAACCGTAGAAATAGGAAAGCCACGATCACTTGTCCTGATCAACCCCTAGCCTGAACATGAATCCATAAGGGAAAATAAAGTATCACTCCTTAGCCACTATTACCTTGAACAATTCATAAAAATGTTTTCCTAACACCAGATGTGCTCATAACAACAAAATAGTTATTTCCCCAACATACTAAGAAATGTCCTACCTCCCACATATGTTGTATTTATATCATTCCTAGGTCTTTCCATTCCTTTTCCCTCCTTGGAAAATTCATAGCTTTACAAATCCTTGATTTTTAGGGATTTCTAGTGAAATAACTCAACTTATGACACTTGCAAAAATCAGCTCTGAGTTAACTCAAACATGTTCCCCACTCATGGAGTCATAGTCAACTATTTTTAACCTAGTTGTTCCATTTGTCTTCCAGCATTAAATTTATTAAAATTTTTGTCTCATCCATGTGTCCATCAAAAGAGGACAGTTGGCAAGTCAAACCTTTGTCCAACAATCATAAAAATAGTAATTACATACTTCCACAAATCTAAAGTTGAATTTCCATAAATGGAAATTTATTTTTGAATAATTTTTTTGAAAAGATTTATTTTTTGAATAATTCGAGGATATCACAAGTCATTCTCTTAAAAATGTGCAAGTGCATAATATATTGATGAATTCCATATGTAATTCCCTAAACAAAATGAAAATAGTGTAGCATTCCAATGGATATAAAAATCTAAGATATAGTTGGCTTCAAGCATTTAAGCATGCTCAACCAACATTCTCAACTCTCAGCATCTAATTATCATAACATGAGCTTAGGATATATCCAACATGTATATCACAAGAAATGATAGAAAGAAGAATTCCTAAGAAGAAACACCAACACATCCATATGTATAAAGATATATAATATGATGATAAATCTTGAGCACACACAAACATACTCCAATCTGAAAGATAATTTGTCTCTTGTTATAAATCCACTCAATTCTATAAATTATCTATAAATACCTTCAACTACTAGAACTTCCAGAACATCATGTTTCCACTTTTTATCTTCTCAACTTACGTCATTACAATGTTATGCAAGAAGGTACTTGTGCTAATCATGATCACAAAGATCATACTCAGAGATTAATATAAGGTTTGTTAGCCTAACTGGAAATGTGAAAACCATTCAAACACAAATACTAGCAACATACACTATCTATGGACTTCTAGCTCATGCATCATAATAGCAGACAATACTAATCTTACAAAAAAATCAATTATTCAATCTCTTTTCTTCCCCTCTTCAATATGTGATATCCTTAAAGCAATGTTGACCAAATGATCAATCCAAAATCTATTTCTATCTCAAAAACCGACATGGATTCACCTTGTATATTTTCAATATTCTCTAAAAATATTCCAAGATAGACACACATCAACTGTAGCTTTTATACTTGTCACTTGGGTTGAGGCTTCTCGCCATCATATTACTAATTTTCCAACCCTATTCAAGTTATTCACAAATTAACAAAAACTAAGAAAGATATAACAAATTATAGAAAGGAAGTGAGCATAATTCCCCTTGTGATTTCACATCATAATTTCCACATATTATACCCTAAACCTAGGAGCATAGCATTTAAATTATAGTTATGCCATTCTGCTTTCCATATACAATAATTACTCCCACTACATAGAATACAAGTTTGGATATTTTAGTTTAAGAAAACATAATGGGACTCACCTTCCTCATTATGTATGTCAATGTTATGGTTATCTGGGGACAACTAACCTGCAACATGTGTCTAGGTCACCTAGAAAAGAAATTGGATTTGGAACCGATATAACATGTGCTCCAGTAGAGAAAATTCCCACATTATTTATCAAAACATGTAGGGGACCTTTTCAAGCATTCCAAGATTATGAAAACTTCCCAACAGATCAAGAAGGCCAACAATCTAATTAGTCACATCAAATACCAAATATTTAATTAGATTCTTATCCACACACGAATAATATTAGAGCAACAATATATAGGATTGCAACATGCATTGGAACTTCTAGTGGTTGGTAATATATATATATATATATATATATATATATATATACACACACACATCAGCCTATGAATTTGTACCATCTGATTTCCTACCCCAACATCACATCAAGAAATGAAACATAAATTCACAATGTGTCCCACGACATGAGCTTGATCTCTAACAATGAAATATATTGTGCAAAAAAACTTCAGTATTGATTCCACTTCTGATGTCGTATAAAAGTGGTTTCATTTGAGATAACTCTATGTGAATGTCATTGTTTAAAAATTTTGATCTATTTTGATTTGAATCGTATCCAACAAGAACAATTGGATATCAACACAGGACTCTAAGATGATTAGAAAAGGAAAATTTTAAGGCTATGGAAAAATGAAATCGACTTGTTGGCATGAAGGGGCCCCATGCCATCATGATTGATGTCCAATTTTGTATATAATGTATGTAAATTTGGGAATTATATTATTGTATAAAAGAAATAATGAGATATTCATAAAACCTTTTCCATGTGGGAGAAAAGATAAAATAAACAAAGAAATGAAGGAGAAACGGTCTCAAGAGAAGTTGAAGCATTGGGGATGATTGATCTTCTAGTTATCCTACCACTCGACTCAACATTCTATATGATGTGGCTGTGAATGATTTAAATAATCTACCCAGATGTCACTAAGGATCATAGAGACGAACCATAGAGCCTGTAATTTTCCCGTAGCTGAACAATAAACATCCTGGTCGAAGCCAAAAGAATGTTGGATTTCTCGTTTGGGTTTCCAGGGTAAATTTTGAGTTTATGTGTGATGATGGTTTTTGGTTTCATTGTTCATGTATGGTTAATGTGTGAACTATAACTTAGTGGTTGTATGTGTTTTATTTATCCAATGGAATTTCTTAACAATTTGGACTTGAGTTCATTTTATAGGAATATGGTCGTTATGGGTTCGTAAGCCAGCTTAACAACTCTTTAACCATAGTCATGCATTGATTATGGGTTGGAAACCGACGACCCTCCTTCCATAATTGTTGTTATTCATTTGGGGGTTTCTAATTTTGTTTTTAGAGACATTGGGCACATATTTTACTTTGTTGGGCATTTTCCTTTTCCCACAAAGCATATATGACATATATATCAAAGTTTGGGATTGTCGGGGTGCTTAATATTAGCTTCCCACAGACCATATACACGTTTTTCCCCATTCGTCAACTATCAAATTCGCCCCAAAACATTTTAATCCATCGTCGAATGCTAAACCGACTTCCATATGATTTTTTTGCATCGTGGGTCACAAAAATTTGTCCCAAAACATTTTCTTACATCACTGGTGATTAAATTCACCCTCAGACTTTCTTCATAGCTTGCCGGTGTTATGAGGAAAATCACTCTATGGCATGGGGTAAACTACAACAAAAAAAATGATTGCAGAAATCAACTCTAATCTCAAGTATGCTATATAAACAAATATGTTAACAAGAAAAGATAAAGACACTACCTCGTCCAGACGTTCGATGAAGTCCACCGTTGAGCACTTGACTCAAAGCAATACACCTGCAACTTTTCCTCAACAACCAAGATATGCAAGCATATGGTGATAATATATAAAGTTAGCACATACAATATCATAATCCATAAATATTCATAACAAATATGCCCATGGAATAACAATTCAAATATTTGGAAGACATTAATTGGATGAGAATAAAGTATTTCTATTAAAATGTAATCAACAAAAGTGTAAGAATGAAAAACTTTCATGTCGACACATTTGAAATTCAGAAACTAAGTCCCTTCTAGCTGGGCCTCCACCACTTCAATCCTCCACCAAAGGCAAGTTCATATAAGATAGACAATAAGGTTCTCAATCAAATAGGGAAAAACTTGGGGGATGAACAATGTGATCAAAATTAAAAGGACAAAGGGATCTAGACTCAATATGAAGTGAATAATTTCTCCAGAGTAACTTTTCTCTCAAAGTTGAATTCTTCTCCTCTTCTCCATAGCTTGGATATGGCCCATTTATATCCTTCAAATGGAACTAAAGGGCCGAGTCAGAAAGTTTCCAGTATATGGAAGGTCAAGGATCATGGATCTCATGAAGTGACATGGAAACCCAACACCATTTTTTAATTTTGAGCACAAAACTTGATGTACGTGGGTTGTAATGGTGCAACCTGCATATACGCATGTTATATAGTTGTTAGGGCGTCTATATGTGGAAAAATAGATTTTTTAGCTCTGGGAACTGCAAAAGGGGACTTCAAGTCTGCATAGGGAAATGGAGAAGGCC
>SNQJ01S0109736.1:63335-73731 GCA_010110895.2 Picea sitchensis
CAAGTTTGGGGCACAAGTAGGTAAGGTGATCATTCGTACAAAGACTGTAAGGAAACGTCACCTTTCACCTTTCTTTCTTTCCCTCACCAACATTATTATTTGACTTCTCACTATCAACATTGTCCTTGGGTTTATTATTATTATTATACTTCCCACCCTTATGATTTTTAGCACGTCCTTTCCTTTTCTTTCCTCCTGGTTGTTGGTTACCATTCGGGTTGGTCAATGATTACACAGAATGTACATCCACCGAATGAGTGGGAGTAGAGGACACAGACTAATATTGTCCTCCTATAGACTGGCTTAGAGACAAATCTTTCAATTGGCTTGTCACCAAGTCTACATATTTGACATTTGCAGAGCCTACAATTCCATCAGCATGAGGCTTGATATTTTGTCTAGAGTCGTATCTTGACCTCAGTTCATCTAGAATAATTTCATATAAGATCCCAGACTGAGCGTATATAAGATCTAACTATTGGTATTTAAAAATCGCTTCTTCCTCAGATGTAACTCTGGATGTAGAAGCATCCTTTGAAATATAAGGTTGTAAAGACTTAAGGAACCATTCCAAAAGGAACTCCGGAGGAATGTATGCCTTGATCAACCTCTTTTGTCTATGCCACTCTTGGATGTGATCCGAGATATGGGTGGCTTTGTCCTTGCGGAAAAACGATATAATTTCTATGTCGACATCGTAATGAATCATCAATTGGAAGTGGTTGAGGAAGACTAAAACCATATGATTAAAAGTTTTGTATTCCCCCCCCAACCACCCAGTAGCTCTATGTACCATTTCATTGAGACCCTCGTGAGGGTGCATTGAAATAATATTAAATGAATAGAATCGTCATTAAGGGAATTAGAAGAGCACCAAAGATGGAAATTAGTGACGTGATTACTAGGATCCTCACCAATCTTTCCCTTGAATTTCAGAATATCCGAAGGAATATTGGTGGGGACGGGGGGCCATGTCGGGTCATGACGCACGAGGTCATTCATTAATATAGAAAATTCTAGAAAATTGAATGTGGCCAGAAAAGGGAGATGGGGTTGCGTCATCTGGCCCCAAGATCCCAAGAAATATTGTTGCAGGGGAATTGCAGCCTATCCAGGGTTCTGATAAGCACCATGGCCCTGTTTGGTATTGTAAAAACCCCCTCCAAATTGATTCATAAGGGGTTGGTTGGGCACCATTCTAGTAGGAATGTTATGATGAGGATTGTAAATATTTCCCCCAGCCAGAGTAGCTCCAGGTTGGTGGTTTCCCAAAGTGTTAAACTGACCTCCTCTGAGTGTGAATCCAGAGGATAGAGGTGTATTCGTCATGCCAAATGTGTTGGTCAGAATCGGTGTGGAGGAGGTAGGTGTAAAGGAAGGAACATAAGAAACACCTTTTCCTCCAGGTTAACCACTCCATCTAGGAGATTTAAGACCAGGATTAGACCCGAGGTGAAAAGGAGGTAGGCTTCCAACTGTAGGAGTCATTTAAGAGATATGAGCACCGCCAAAAAAGAATGGAATATGTGGAGGAGCCATGCCCCCAAGTCCAATACCATTATTCAGATTAGATGTTGGAATGGAGGATGAAAATTGCGATGTGAAATTTGGCATACCATAAGAAAAAGGGATAGAGGCCATAGGGATGGACTGAGTATTATAGCCTGGAGAATGACAAATATACCCAATAGGGTTCGTGACTATAGGTTGATTATTAACTATAGGTTGGGCAGGAGTGATGATGGGGACCTACGAAACTGCAACCATGATGGTTGGAGGTGTCGAAGGAGTATTATTAACTATAGTGGGTACGAGAGTCGAAGGATTCCCATTATATTTCTAACTTGACTTAATACTCATACTTATATGACCACAAGTCTGGTAGGTGGAGGTGTGTGTACCAAGTTTGATAACTTTACGCCTTTTAGAAGGCAAAGAATCAATATATGGTGGTAACCTCAACAAATGACGAGAACTGTAGGGAAGTTGGTCTGGCTCCACGATGAATCAATACTTGAGATATAAAAACAAATCCTAAGGCCAATTGATAATCAAAGAGCACACCAAAATAAGAAAAAGGCCAAAATGCACACAAACAGGATAAAGTGGTTGAAAGGGGCCTCCCTCCCTAAAGTAGGTATGCCTCGCTCAAGAGGGGCCTGAAACTTCTTGCCAAATATCGGAGGTGTCAGAATCAGTTAAAAGGTCCCTCGTGGGCTTAACAAATAGTCGGTTAGATCCCCCCAGAGAGGTAATCCTCCATAAGGGTTGTGTGCTTTTCGACCCTTATCTGACCTAGGGTACCTACAAAATAACCCTTGCAAGTAACCTATGTGGCTATCTATGTCAAGCAACTAAGCCACCACGATATAACCAATGTGCAGGTGAAAAGTCATAAGTCAGGTCCACTGTATGGGCAGGGTAACAAAGAATGAAATCTCAAAAGCATTGCCTCTCATAGAGGTAAAGGTACTAGCAAGACCCCCATATACAAACTTTCTTGTCGGCACATTCGTAACTGAGAAAATAAGTCCCTTCTAGTTGGGCCTCCACCACTTCAATCTGCCACCAAAGGAAAACTCATATAAGAGAGATAATAAGGTTCTCCATCAAATAGGGAAGATCTCGGGGGATGAATAATGTGTTCAGACTTAAAAGGACAAAGGGATGCAAACACAATATGAAGTGAATAATTTCTCCAAAGTAAATTTTCTCTCGAATTTGAATTCTTCTTCTCTTCTCCACAGCTTGGATATGGCCCATTTATAGCCTTCAAATGAAACTGAAGGGATGATTCAAAACATTTCAGGTATATAGAAGGTCAAGGATCATGGATCTCATGACATGACATGGAAACTCGACATCATTTTTAAATTTTGAGCACAAAACCCGATGTGCGTGGGTTGTAATGGTGCAACCTGTGTATATGCATGTTGTATCATTGTTAGGGCATGTATATGTGGAAAAATACAATTTTTAGCTCTGGGAAATTCCAAAGGGGTATTCAATTCTGCGTAGGGAAATTGAAAAGGCCTTCTGAGCAAGTTTTCATAGGGTGATACAAATCTTGCTATAGCAGTTGGTCACGAATTCTAATTTTTAGAAGGTTTCCCTTAACTATCAACCATCGAATTCACATTTTAATTATTTGTTTTAACCTCTAGTCGACCCATCTCCGACCGAGATCTTTCTTGGTCGAATCCCTTTTCTCATTTGACCATCAATACTTCCTAGTCGACCCAATATGCCCACCTTTTGACTAGAGTCTATTTTGGTCGGTTTGGCTTCTTGGATGACCCAGATTTCGTTTGAATCAACTTGGTTGACCGGACTTGCATCCGACTCAACTTGGTCGACTTGCATTTCGTCTGACCCAATTTACCACATCTTTCCAACTCACTTCTTTTTTTACTCGACTTTCGGGGAACTGACTTCATTTCTCTTTGGGATGATTTGATTTGTGGCTTGATTGGTCAAGTATTTCCCATCATCCAAAGAGCTAAGGTTATATTCATTTTATAGATATTTCCATGTTGGTGATATAGATAGTTTATAACCCTTCCGTTTACATATCATGTTTCCACATGAATATGAACATACCATCCTAAATTTCACCATTACTTTGATTCTATCGTTTTAATGAACCCAGGTATTTTTATCAATTCTTGCAATCCTTCTTCTGGATAAAAGGCTAGAGTAAATAGGCTTTCAATTTACCTACGTCATCTTGGTTCATCAACATCATCAAATTTATTCTTCAACTTGCATTTAATCCTGATCTTGAAAAAATTATAATTACCACACCTATCACCATTTGAGAATTCCCTAATATTGTAAAAGTCTTTGAACCCATCCTAATGTTCTATACTGGTAGTGTTGTGGCCTTCAAACTGAGAATAATGTTTGTGTGGAAATATTATACAACATTAATCGAAAAATGAATAGAACTCTCCCTCGTTGGCATAATCTTGCTTCAACTTGTTTTCATTAAAATCCTTCTGAACAAGAGAAACATATGACATGTCACTTAAACACTTGGTAGCTTCACTATTCTTAGAATGAATTGAAACAAATGTTTAACTTTACCCCACCATGATAGGCTTGTAGAAATTGACAGATCTAGAGTATCTATTGACTCTACGTAATCCTAGTTGCTTTCATTGTTCTTCTTGTCAGTTTTGTTTTTTGATCCATCATTTCCTTCCTCTTTCTCACTCGTGTTTTTGCCTTTAGAATATTCATCATACTCATAATGCTTCTTTGTCCAATTTGAGAACCTTTTGTACATTCTTTAACTTGTAACTGTATGAAAAATCAATATCATTTTCTTTAATGATCCTTCTGTAGATATACATGTGTTCATATGATCAAGGTTATCAAACACACGAGGGACACCAAAAAATATGGTTGGATTTAAGTCCATAATATTTTCGAACAAAGGCTTGATGTGCCCATGTCAGAATCCTATTGATGCATTTTTATAGAGACAATATTCCTCAAAATCCCAATCAAATACTTCTTCTAAGAGGATAAAAGAAAGTAAAATATATCTTATGTCATTGTTTTATCTGTATTATGAGGAAATAATCAATTATGGAAATTATGCAATGATGTTTTCATTTTCTAAGAGAACAACTTAAGGTTCTCATGTTTCTCTAATCGTATACATTGTGAAAATATCATTCTTCTTGGGAAGTGAATGGACAGACACAAATTCATGCTAATAATATGCTCTCAATCCAACATTATCCTGCTTCCTTTGGCCATTATCAAGTTTATTAAAATCTTTAAATGCTCAATACACCTCAACAAACATTTCAACACTAGAGGTATCTCAAGATGGAAAATAATAACTCAGTATCTGTTATAACCCTAAATTGAACCAGACATGCATACCTGGCATTAGGCCATCTAACTTGCCATCTTTGCCAAGCCATCACTGAACAACTCTTTTAAAAACCATTGTTTTGAAGGTGTACGCACCCTGCACCACTATTTTCTATGTACACACACTTTCTGCACCACTATTGTCGCGTACACACGCTTGTTGCACCACTACAACCCACGTACACTCACAAAATATCGCGAAAAATGAAAATTGCAAAGGGATACGGGTTTCCGGGCCATTACTTAACCGTTTCACTGCCCATATCCAGTCATCCCAACCGTTACTATCTCTTTTGGCTTATAAAATGACACAGACCGCGCCCTCTGCCTCAGCAAAGGCCTCTGCGCTGACCTCCCGGTCTTAAGGATCATTCTAATTCCACCTTCGAATCGAAGTGGCTCTTTGATTCCTCCTTGGAATCTCTAATAAAATCAACCCACAGGGATTTTCTGCTCCTTACAGCCTTTTGTCCCTATCGCTTTTCCGTTCACAACAAAAAATAAAATTTTGGGCTTCAGGGTTTCGCAATCCCCGATGTCGTGAACCTTTGTCTTCCCGATTTATGATCTCCTATATCCTGAGATGCTTTAACTTCCATTAGCCCCCTATAATAGACTTTTGGCCTATACGACCTCCCCTTATATGACCGCAGTCCTATCTCCTTTCGGGATTTCGGGTTTTGAAAAGCCGAAATGTAGGTGTTTCCTGTCTTCAGGATTCGCGAAACGTCGAACCCTGCCTTCAAGTATTTCTGCCACGCGTCCCAAATGGATGGATGGTTAAGATCAAGTCTCGGACTTTGCCAAATGCAAAGTAAAAAATGCTCACTTATGTGAGTCCTGGTGTCTGGATCTCTGAATTGGATGATCACGTGACACACGTCCTTCCTTAGATCAACGGTTGTGATCCTTTCGCTGTTTCGGGACTCAAAAGGTCTCGAACTCTTGGTCTCTAGACTTCCAAGATGCCGATGAATCTCAATCCCTACCACGTGTCTCCACTGATGGGAGGTTCTGATATGTTTCGGGGTTTCGCCGTGAATTTACCCGATCTCTTGTCCATAGGACTTCCGATATCCCGAACTCCGACACCTCGATATCCTGACACCTTTTCGAGACCTTCACTCTGCTTGTGAGGGTTTAAAACCCATGCGACTCCTTTCAGATTGGACGACTGACGGGTAATTAGGTGAGGATCCAGCGGTCCACAATCTCTTGATCTTGAAACTCTGGTAACAGCCGTAACCTCCCTACTTCTCTATCAAATTGGACAGCTGGGGGGATTTCGTTGATCCTCTACATAGAATTTTGTCTGTTCATCTCTTCCCTTCGACGAATTAGCAAATTCGATTCCTTTGGAGGTCTTCCATGACTTTCAGCCCCTCAAGAACCTCCTGCACGCACTCCTTGCGACAAACCTTCAATGGTTTCTCAGGGTTTTCAGACCCTATATTTAAGCTTGGTATGTGCACACCTTGCATGACTCCTGTGTCAAATCTTCCCTTCAGAGGAGATGAGAACAAAAGCTATCCCGTATGAGAATTCCAGAGACAAATATCTGAATCCTTTGTCAATGCACACCTTGCGGACTATTCAACTGCACTCTTTGCAGGAATCCTTACTCAGATAGAGAAACAATTGAAACTCATTTCCATTTACTCTTTCCTTTCTCAGACTTCAAACATTTAACAAGAAATCATCCATACACAACATAGAAATAAAATGTATAACGGAAAGAGTAAAATTATGAACATACCATTCAACATACACATACAAGAAACACTACAACGCCATGAATCTGAATTAAGACTTCTTCTATTAACTTAATCTCTGTACATGGGTGTTTTCCAATTACAGTTTCTCTGTTCCAGCTATGTATGCTCTCTTCTCCTTCTTGGTAATATTCCTCACTACTCTACTCTCAATTGGCATTCTCCTTCTATGTTTCAATTACACAATGAGGGTGTCTATATTCATTTTCCCTCCACTCCTAAAACTATCAAATCAGAGAATTTAATGCTACCTACTAACATAAATTCTTTCTACCTACTATGGACGAGAGAGGATCGCTCAAGGTCCTTTTACAATATATAAGTACGCCTCTCCTAAACTATCACATTTAAGTTTGGTGCATCTTCAACTAGATGTCCTTTCCACTTGACCAAGTATTCAAAGTATCGTTTTCGCTTGGTCTTCTTGCTAATTCTTTTGTCTGGTATGCTTTCCATCTGCGGCCTTTCTGCAACAGGCATCTGTTTTGTCCACTGGATCTCTGGTTGTTCATCACTTGTTCCTGCCTCCCCAGTTTTGTATGGGTACAAATCTGAGACATTGAATATCGGAGAAATTCTGATCCCATCGGGTAATTCAATCTCATAAGCACTTGCTCCAAATTTCTTCAAGACCTTACATGGTCCGATCTTCTTCATCTTCAGTTTGTTATATGTCCCCTTCGGGAATATTTCCTTTCTCAGATGTGCCAGAATCAAATCACCAACCTCAAACTGAAGTTGCTCCTATGTCGATCTGCTCTTCGTTTATATTCCTGGCTCGAGTTCTGTAAACGCTCCTTCACCTGGCTGTGAAGTTATTTCATCACCTCTGCGAAATCTTCTGCACTAGCGCTCCTAGTCACAATCTGTTCTGAATCCCTCAGCTCATAAATTCCTCTCGGCTTCATGCCATAAACAATTTGAAATGGACTTTGTCCTGTGCTTCTGTTAACTGAGTCATTATAAGAAAACTCTGCCTGTGGTAATATGTTGTCCCACTGGCTGTGGTGTTCTATCACCAAGCTCCTCAGCAAGTCTCCTAAACTCCTGTTTACCACTTCTGTCTGTCCATCCATCTGATGATGATAAGCTGAATTGAATGATAAATTTGTTCCCAGCTTCTTCCATAAGGTTCTCCAGAAGTGTCCTACAAACTTAGTGTCTTGATCCGAAACTATGCTTCTTGGTAAGCTATGAAGTCGAATGACTTCTTTGAAAAACAGGTTCGCAATGTGAGTTACGTCACTGGTCTTCTGACATGGAATAAAGTGTGCCATCTTGGAAAATCTATCCACCACCACAAATATTGAGTCAAATCCTCTTTGTGTTCTTGGCAACCCCAATATGAAATCCATGCTGATTGCATCCCACGACCTCTTAGGTATTGGCAATGGTTGATAAAAACCTGCATTCTGCCTCTTTTTCTTTGAATGTTGACAAATTCTGCATCTGTCTACAAATATGTTGACGTCGGCTCACATTCCTAGCCAAAAATATGACTCATTCAGCTTTGCGAACATTTTATCATGACCAAATTGTCCGATCAATCCTCCACTATGTTTCTCCTTCAACAAATTCTCTCTCATGGAGCATTTTGGAATACAGAGTTGATTACCCTTAAATAGTAATCCCTCCTGGATCATGTATTCTATCCATTGACTTTTGTCTCCGAGAATTGGATTCTCAGCTACTTCATACGCCTCCTTTAAATCTAGATCATCTCTGTACATGTCCCTGAGGTCACCAAAACCCAGTGTTTTAACTTTGAACTCCTGCAACAACAAACATTTCCTGCTCAAAGCATCAACAACCTTGTTAGCAGTTCCATAAATATGCTTAATTACAAAAGTAAATTTCTGCATGTATTCAACCCATTTTACATGTCTTTGATTTAACTTTTCCTGTCGAGTCACAAACTACAGTGCATGATTGTCACTGTATAGGACAAACTCCTCCATAATCAAATAGTGTCTCCACTTCTTCAATGCTTGAATGATAGCATAGAACTTCTTGTCATATGTGGAGTACTTCACCTTTGCTTCATTCATCTTCTTGCTGAAGTATGCTATCGGCCTATCCTCTTGACTCAGGACTGCCCCTATTGCAAATCCACTTGCATCACATTTCACCTGAAATGTCTTTTGGAAATCAGGCAACACCAGAATTGGTTGTTCCATGATTTTCCTCATCAACTGATTAAAACTCTTCTTAGCCTCCTCTGTCCGATGAAAATATTTGTGTCTTTTCTTCACTGTGTCCATCATCGGTGCATTAATTCCACTTAAATTCCTGATGAACTTCCGGTAGAAACTATCCAATCCATGAAAACTTCTCACCTCAAATATGCTCTTTGGTGACGGCCAATTCTTGATCACTTCCACCTTATCTGGATCCATCCTTAATTTATCTGCAGAAATGATAAAGCCCAAATAGATGAGTTATGTCTTCATGAATGAGTATTTCTTTATGTTTATCATCAACTTCTCTTGCTTTAATCTCTTCATCACTGTAGCTAAGTGTCTTAGATGCTCTGCCTCTGTTTTACTGAAGATCAATATATCATCCAGATACACAATGACAAATTCCCCGATGAACTCCTTCAGGACTTCGTTCATCAACCTCATAAAGGCACTTGGCGCATTTGTTAATCCAAACAACATAACAAGCCATTCATACAACCCTTCATTGGGTTTGAATGCTGTCTTCCATTCATCACCTTCTCTCATGCGGATTTGATGATAACCGCTTTTCAAATCAAGCTTTGAAAATAATTTTTCTCCACTCAAGCAATCCATCAGATCATCCATCCTTGGCAATGGAAATGTATACCTGATGGTTATCTTGTTAATTAATCTTGAATTAGTACACATTCTCCAGCCTTCATCTTTCTTTGGACTGAGTACTGTTGGGACAACACATGGACTCAAGATTTCTCTAACCAACCCTTTGTCCAACAAATCCTGGACTTGTCTTTTGACCTCTTCATTCTCCTGCGGTGTTAATCTGTACGCTGCTTTGTTTGGTAAACTAGCTCTAGGTATGAGATCAATATGGCGACTCACACTTCTGATTGGTGGCAACGAACGAGGTAGTTCATCCACTACTATGTGAGTGAACTCTTCCAGCAGTTCCTGAACTTCTTCTGGTAGATCATCTATCCTTGTGTTGGTTAAAACAATCATTGGCTTCCTGACCACAAAGAATTTTGGTTCCTCCTTATTCTTGACCTCGGTAAGGAGTTCCTTCCCACTCATGAGAAGTACAATGTTACTTACTTCAGGTTTCACTTCCTTATCTTTGATTGGAAACAACATATGAGTTCTTCCATTCTTTTCTAGGGTGTATGTGTTCATCCTCCCATCATGAATCACATTTCTGTCATATTGCCATGGTCTACCCAACAATAAATGACAAACATCCATAGGAATAACATTGCAGAGTATCTTATCATTATATCCCCCTATCTTAAATTCAACTAAACATTGTTTAGTGACATTTACCTGATGTCCTTTTTGTAGCCATGAAACTCTATATGGACTTGGATGTTCAATCGTCTCCAACTCCAGTTTTTCTACCATCTCTGTTGAAACGAGATTATCTGTGCTACCACTGTCCACAATGACCTTGCATACCCTGTCCTTGGTTTTGCAAGTAGTCCGAAAAAGTCTGTTTCTTTGTACTGGATTCTCCACCTCTTTCTCTAGTGTCAAAAGAAATTTCCGCATCATCATCGATCT
>SNQJ01S0109736.1:76936-91572 GCA_010110895.2 Picea sitchensis
ATAACGGAAAGAGTGAAATTATGAACATACCATTCAACATACACATACAAGAAACACTACAACGCCATGAATCTGAATTAAGACTTCTTCTATTAACTTAATCTATGTACATGGGTGTTTGCCAATTACAGTTTCTCTGTTCCATCTTTGTATGCTCTCTTCTCCTTCTTGGTAATGTTCCTCACTACTCTGCTCTCAATTGGCATTCTCCTTCTATGTTTCAATTACACAATGAGGGTGTCTATATCTGTTTTCCCTCCACTCCTAAAACTATCAAATCAGAGAATTCAAAGCTACCTACTAACATAAATGCTTTCTACCTACTATGGACGAGAGCGGATCGCTCAAGGTCCTTTTACAATATATAAGTACACCTCTCCTTAACTATCACATTTAAGTTTGGCGCATCCAATCTTCAAAAGTTTTTAAACAATTTATCATGTGCTCAAAATGTGTTGCATTTTCCCCACGCTCGCTTGACGTTGACGATGCTCCTGCATCATAAAATAAGGGGTTGGGGTCCCATTTCAAGGAGAAGCACGAGATCATAGAAACTCTGCCCATTTTCGTATTCCCCTTTACCCCAATATTCAACAACCACATTGTGATTTTGAGCCAGAATTCCCTTTTCCTCCATTGCAAGACCTTGCCATTTCAATGTCTGGTGCAATTTAGGGTTATAACAGTATCATCTCCACCAAGAGTATCAAAGAGATAGAGGAAATAAATCACATGGTTGTTGAAAATTTAGATTGTTTCTCCAATGCAGATAAATACATATGTAAGGCTTCTAGTTCATGTAAGTTGTAGGAATCAATGTGTTTCATAAGTAAGCCTCTACTAGAGACAATTGTTTCTCCATTTCCTCAAGGCACCAACAATCGAATGATATTAGAGCCCTGATAGACCAAGAAGTGTTCTCGTGCCTTATATCCCTGATAGACCTAAATTCCTTGGTTTGGTGCCTTAGATATCTGATAGAAAAATATGGGGTCTAGTGCCTCAGAGATATGATAGAGCTATATTCCTTGGTGTGGTGCCTTAGATCCCTAATAAACTAAGAAGAGGTCTAGTTCCTTAGAGCCCTAACAAACCTAGATTCCTTGGTATGGTGCCTTAGAGACCTAATATACCTATATTCCTTGGCCTGGTGCCTTAGAGCCCTGATAGACCAAGATGAGATCTGGTGCCTTAGAGCCTTGATAGACTGAGAGGATTTAAGCCTAGTTCTGAAAGTTGGGAAGAACTACTAGAGTGTTTCTTGTGCTTCATGGGAGATTATGATGCTTGTTGTGGTTGGTGGMCTTATACTAATTCAACAAAGGTTGATGTGGAAGATACATAAGTTAACTTTGGGATGAATTTCCTTGAAGGGAGGGAATATGGAATTCCCCAAATTATCATAAAATAATAACGATAATAAAAATAAAGAAGTAAATAATTATCATAAAAGGATAATAATAAATACTTAAAAATAAATATTTGGGTAATAAAAGAAAATGGTAAAATAAGTAAAGGTAATTTATGGAAAAACACTGAAGATAAAATAAAATAAAAAGTAAGATAAATAAATAATTAAATAATGACAAGTGGATCCTAGGGATCGAGTCCTTTATAATGGATGTATTCTATATAAGGACAGAGAAGAGGACATATCTTATGGGTTGGAAAATGATGATAAGGCTAAAGAAGAGTTGGTGTGGTGGTAGATTAAGGGCTCATGAGTGACCTGTTGCTAAGATATTTAGAGTAGCAAAGTATACGGTTGGGTGGAGAGTCGTCCCCCACATTTTTATGGTGGTCAGTTGGGTCAAGGATCAAATATCGCAACAGTTCTAAAATCTCCAATTTATAGGTTCATTAGTTTCTTTCAATAGGTAAGTTCCTCTCTTCTCATTGTTCCTCTCGTAAGTGGTGTAAATTTTAAATTTTCTATGTTAGAGATAAACGATTCTTTTATTATTATGTAGACAATTTTCACCCAATAGATCAGGCCATTATTATTATTGTGTCATGCCTTGGCATATTATTATTTAATATATAAATAAATAATAATATTGGGCATGACAACATAGGAACCCTAGGAGCAGTGATCCGAGTAAGATGCACAACGCACATCCTTGATGATTGGATTGAGAAACAACGACATGAATATGGATAAATAAGTGCACCATAATGGTGGTCTCTATCATTTTTATTGCATTGGAGTGTTTAGTGTGCTGAAAAAATTATGGCACTTCAACAAAAGTGCATTAAAATAAACATGGAAAATGTGTATTTATATCTCACGGAGTACGGATAATATTTTTAAAACTTATTGGACTAATGAGTGCATGAAATATTTAGTGATAAAATTACTATCATTGCATTAATACAAATATAGCACACCATAGTGGTCGATGCATTTATTACATTGTAACTTACCGATGATGATGCATTTATTTAAATTGGGTCCACTAGTTAATTTTATATGACATGTTTTGTGCTAAAAAAATTCAATTCAATTGTAAATTAATATTACAAATAATAATTTAGTAAATAAATGTTTTTTTATGGATATATTTTTGTTGGAACCTAAGGTTTGGAAGAGGTTTCACACATACCACAAGTCATCGCTACATGCGCACTCGAGAATATGCATTGTGTGGTGCCAAGTTTCAACATTTTCACCAACCAAATATTTATTGCATGTGCCAACCCATTTTATACTACACGTAAGGACTTAAAGAAACCACATCTGGGATGAACCTAAAAAGATATTCAGGAATCATTGTAACTATTTTTGCAACAACCCAACTGGTCATGGTTGAGGTTATGGATGAACTGGTAATTTTTTTATGATTTCTATGCTTCGTGGAAGATATGGGAGGATGAATACATATATGTAAGGTTTGATTTTTTTTTACTAGTAGAGTGTGTAAGGAAAAGGGTAGTAGAGTAATGTGTAAGTGGTATATGAATTAGAGCTCCATTTCCATTCTATCTCAGTTATGGGTATGTTCAGAGATGTAATGTGTAAAAACCAGAGAGAGAAAGTATATCCGAGCACCTGGAACGTCTCTATTTTTTGTTGTTAATGCATCTTGAGAAGGCTTCGACCTCTATGTATGAGAGTCTATTTGAATTTCTTTGATCTTAATGAATAAAGTATGAAGCACATTTATCTCTTCATATGATGAGTTATGACTTGAATGTATGTTTGTTTTAGATTATTTTGCACAATAGCTTGTGGTAGTTATGAATGACTGAATGATTAGTTAAGGAAGGTATCTTACATGTTTTATTCCTTCACACCATGCATAAGACCGATGGTCTCTATGATTCTCATGGTGTCTAAGGTGAGACCTTAGTCAATGCTTGAAGATTAAATATGTCAATTTCTATGGGTTTTTTTTAGTAAATATTATTGAACCCTGGGTCTATAAGCTCTCATTCAATCCAACAAATGGTTTCTTTGTTGGGACATGAAGGTTTTTCACTACGTGTTGAAGGAAGAAAATGAGGTGGAAAAATTCTAGGAAGTAGATACAAGAGTGGATATATAAGGAGGAAGAGTTTGCATGAAAAGACACCAAGAACCTATATATAAACCTCAATCATTGTAAACAAAGGTACATATATACATATTTACATGAAATTTTATTTGTTGAGTTTCCTTGTTTATTGTATGAGTTGATAAAAGAGGCAGATAGAGGTTAACTCTGCATGGGGAGCACAATAATCGCTAGGTTGGGACTAGAATATGGTCAATAGACTCATATATATGGATAATAAGTGGGATAGAGATATCAAGTTATAGTTTGAGCATGAAAACGAATTGTATATTGTGGAGTTTTCTATTAAGTGCATCGAGTCCTTCAACAATGCTGAAAGAAAATTTGTAACTGGCACTAAAAGGATATTATTGGAAGAAATATCTCTTTGGATAAAGATGTTCTCTATAGATAAGGGGATAATGCGTGTGAGTCTTGATTGAATGGTCGAGTAAACCGCCCCAAATGGTAGGGCGGTGGAAAGAAGGGGGAAGAAGAGAGAAAGAATAGAACTCGTAGAAGGGATCCAGAAAAATATGAGATAAGGTGAGAAGAGAATGGACCTAGAAGAGAAGAGGAGAAAATGAGTCGAGATATACGCAAGAAGAGCCAAGCTAAGGAGGAAATCCGAGAAGAGTAGTAGAGAAAATCAAAAAATTGGTAAAGAATGAGTAGTTAGACCCAAGATGAAGAGAAAAAAAAACACACCAGAAGGGTGTGTGGGAGACAATTATGTGCTAGAGAGAAGTGAAAAAGAAGAGAGGATATCAAAGAGATGTGGAATTAGGAGTAAGGTATCAAGAGAGGATACCAAAAGTAGTGGGAGTAAGGTTGATGAAGATGAAGTTATATCCCCTTGGCTAGTAAGATATGTAGTAACATTAGAGGAAGATGAGGCACACACTAGTAGAACCATTGCAACAAAAGATAACAATGGATCCTTGTGAGAAGGAGAAGATTCCTTAGCAATTTTGATCGGGATTGCACAAGAAATGTAGGAATCCCTTTAGCCTCCCTCACTAAAGATGATGAGAGAGTATGGAGGAACCCCCTCTTTGAACCACCCCCCTTGTGCATTTTTCATCAAGAAGAAGAAACCAAAGAATGTGCATAGGTAAGAGAAGTATAAGAAGAGACATTAGAAGATATGAGTGGAGGATAAATCAAAGTTATAAATAATTTGCAAGGAGGAATGTTAGTATCAACAACATGTAGTAGTCAATCATGAAGAAAATGTGTTAGATTGAGTATGGAAAATGAAGACTCAACTCTAAGGATTCCCACATTCCATGGGACGGGAAGAGATGATATAGAAAAACATTGGTTTATGTGTGAATCTATATGGTCTGTTAAGAGAGTCATGGATGAGGCATCCAAGATTGTGTATTTGGAGAACACCTTTAGAGATAGAGATCTAACATGGTACATGAAGTACAAGGATACTGCATCGGTGGGACAAGCAAGGTCCCTGACAGAGATAAAGAGATATATACTTAGTCAATTTCATAATCCTAAGTCGGAATCATAATGCATCATTGATATCAAAGAGATCAAGCAACAAGTTTGAGAAACCATGCGGAACTATGAATGGTGGTTCAAAATATTGTTGGACAGACTCGTGTTTTAGATCCAATAAGTATAGCATAGAGAATGGTTTATTACATGACTCCTACACCATATTTGTGTCCCACTCATCCAATAGAAAGTTATTACCCAGGTGGAGGCCATGGAAATTGTGATGCACCTAGAATGTATGCCAGGAGGTGGAAAAACATTAGTAGGGATGGCACAAGTACAATATTAGCTCGCAAACCTCACGATGCAATTACAAGATATGGTGAAGGATAATGTGGTATGAAATAATGTGTGGTGTACTATGTGCTTCACAGAAGGTCACGATAGGAACAAGTTCCCTACTCTAGGGAGATTCATGGTGATGGGCACGTCAAATCCCTTTCCAATTGGACCATAGAACGAGTGGTGTTTGATTTGCAAACAATGGGGCCACATATATCCCTATTAAAAAACACTACAAAAGTATCAAAAGACTACACACACTGCATTTTTTTATTTTTTCAAATCTATGGGACATTATGTGAACAACTGTTTGTCACTATAGCTAATGCATCAACACACTGCATGCACTTTCTAGGTTCAAGAAGGATAGAAGGGTGGATATCATGGAGGATTTGATAGAGGAGGATACCAAGGAGGCCAAAGACTAGGAGGATCTGGACAAGAAAGAGGAAGAGGGTATGGTGTTGGTGGTGGAAGACTACCTACCTAATTTAATTGTGGCAAAGTAGGCCACTTGTTGTGATTATATACTAAGCCACACACACTCTATGGGTATTTCCACAACACAAATCATATCACAGAGGATTGCATAGGATTTTTGGAGAAATGGGAAGAGAAGAAGTGGCACTGTAATATGGTGACTATGGAGGCACGAGAAGGTTGGAATCCAAAAGAAGAAGATAATGTATGGGTGGTAACTTGAGGAGGCATTCATACGAGATTAGACTTTGAAAAAGGAGAAATTTCAGGTCATAATATAAAAGGGAATATAAAAAAATTATCAAAAGAATAGTAAAATAAATTCTTGTGTTATGCATAGAGGGATTTGGAAGAGGATAGAGTGCACAAAGAGTTGCAGTGCACGATGTAGAGGGAATTGGAAGAAGCCCAAGTACATGAAGAATTACAACTCATGATGAAGAGGATGTTGGAAGAATCCCATGTTTCATAGGAAGTACAATGTGTAACAAAAAAGGCAATTGAAGAAAAATTCACGCGCAAAGAGATGTAATGCATAGCATGAGAGGAAACATTGTGCAACACTACTCACAAGGTAGAATTAGAAAACCAAGTAAGTGACTTCTTGAATTGTTTCCTAAAGATGTTAAGTGATCCTAAAGATACAAATAAATTGACCCACATGTTAACAATATGTATGGAGGAAGAGGAGACCACTGTGACTATTTATACCCTACAACCATAATGGGATTTGCACAAGGTGAGTAGATAGAAGCACACAAAAAGTGAATTTAAGATAACAATTGAGATCAAAATCTATGAGATGGAAAATTTCATGTTGGACCTTGGATATGACGTGAACATCTTTCTGAATAAATCTTGGGAGCTGATGGGTAAACCCAACTTGGAATGGTCCCCTATTCAACTCAATATTTCCAACCAATAAAAAATCTATCCTATTGGTAGGCTATAACAAGTGCAAGTGAACATTCAGGGGGAAACAAACAAATCATATTTTGAGGTGATTGAGATTATGGATGACTCATACCCCTACCCAACTTTACTTTTCATTAACTGGGAATTCAATAGCAATGTCGTACTGAACCTAAAGCAATGAAAAATGTCCTTTGATAGAGATACCTTGTGCATTGTTTCACCATTGGATCCAAATGACGGTGACATGTATAATGATCCCATGAATGAGGATGCACATAGTTCCATCATTGAAAACATCTATAAAATCACACGACACAAGGAGGATTATGTCAATCCAACAATTGATGGGTAACTGAGATGGATAAGTGTTCAATCCTATGACACAAGTTCATAGGATTCTATGGACATATAGAAGAATAATTTGTATGAAGCATCAACTAGGAGATGTGCATGAATCACCAAGGTAATGCATTGGATCAGATCATAGTTATGAAACCTACAAAGGTTTGACATCAGATCATAGTTATGAAACCTACAAAGGTTTGACAGTACAAGCCCAATAGACACATGTTTTGTGTAGATGGAAGGATTGGTGCCTGAGACCCAAAGGATATAGGCCATGGATTCAGTAGTAAAAGGGACACCTATGTGCTGGTGGGAAACAAACTACACACACACACATAGGAATGGGCACAGGTTGTAGAATACATAAAATTCAAGTTACAACCCATGAAATAATTTGAAGTGATGAACCAATACAAGGGTATTGAATACCCTCATGAGCACATTTTTTTCTGTGAAGGGCGGTGGAAATCCAATAATATTCCCAACACATAATGGATCCATAGGTTTTTCCATACCATGGATATAGTACTTAGAATATTGTACATATAGAAGGAAACAAGGAGACCAAAATATGACTAGGGGAATGTAAGAAAACAATTTTGTGCAACATTTAAATTCACATTGGAAATCCTAGTGTAGAGGAAGGCGCTCTCAAGAATCAAGGACTTCATATTCCATAGGTATCCTAAGGAAACCACATAGAAAGTTGTCTACACATATCATAAGTCAATCGAAAAATTAAAACAAGCAGTATAATGTTGGGAAATCAATAGTGATGAAGTTTAGGAAGAGGACGCCCAATGAATACAACTAAATGAAACAGTGAGTGAACATGCAATCTAGGGGAATGCCTCTAGTAGCACTACGCATTACTATAATTGGCCCTTGAAAACAAAGAAACAAAATATAGGCACAAAAGACGTACCTAAGATGGCCATAATTGGTGACTATTGGGATCAAGAGACAGTGACACAAGTGGTAGACTTATTGAAAGAATATGAAGACATGTTTCCAAGGATTTTTTTGGAAGTGAAGGGGATTGTGAGATCCCCTGGAGAAATGAAGACTCATTTGAATACTGATGCTAATTTTTTCAAAAAGAGACCTTATCGACTGAACATACAGGACAAGGAAAAAATGTGCAAAGAGTTGGATTAAATTCTAGAGACAGGGATCATTGTCCCTCTAGAAGGGTAAAATTGGATTATCCCAATGGTGGTGCAACCAAAGAAGACCGGTGATCTAAGAATTTGTGTATACCTGTGTAGCTTAAATGTGACATGCATACATAATATTTTTCCAATACCATTTACACACAAGGTACTTAGAGATAAAATGGGTGGGTGCAAAGCCTTCTCATTCATAGATGGTTTCTCAAGATATCACTAGGTGCATATTGTGGAAGAAGACCAAGCTAAGACAACATTTGCAAAATCATGGGGCTCATTTTCATAGATAATAATTCCCTTTGGCCTCAAGAATGCACCTATAGTGTTTTCTCGAATTATGGTTGCAACTTTTAAGGACTTCATGCATACATTTCTAGAGGTATACTTGGAAGATTGGGTGATGTTAAACCTACTCAAATAACATATGAAGGCACTACGATTGATGTTGGATAGGTGAAAACAACTACAAATCTGATTGAACTTGAAAAAGTGCATCTTTTGTACATCGTTTGGAACACTACTAGGACATGTCATATGCAAGGAGGGATATCTCGTAGATTAGGAAAATATTACAACAATAGTGGACATGTTGGCACCCACTTCCATAAGAGAGTTTCATGCAAATTTGGGACACATCGGATAATAAAGATGGTTCATACAAAGTTATGATAAAAATTTTGTGCCATTGGACAAGTTATTGCACAATTATACAAAATATATATGGACCCAAGAATTTCAGGAGTCTTGGACACACTGAAAGAGAAGTTAGTGACTAAATCAATCCCCATATTCTCATATTGGACTAGGATACTCTATGTGCATGTGGACACATCCTCAATTTCACATGGTACAGTGCTCATATAGACCATATAAAACAATATTGATCACACAATATATTTTACCAGCAGGAAGATATCAGATTCATAGAAAAAGTATATGACCACAGAGTGCGAAGGACCGACACTCTTCTATTCCCTACAAAAAATTTTAAATTAATTACTTGGCATCCTCTTCAGTTTTTTTATTGACCATTTGACACTCAAGTAATTGGTCAAAAATCCATTGTTGGGAGGGAGAATATGTCAATGGTTATTTCTATTTCAATAATTTGATTTTGAAGTAGTCATCAAACCAGGAAAACATAATTTTGGGCCAAACCATCTCTCATGAATAGAGTGAGGGGAAATTGGAGGAAGTTTAGATGATGAGATTCCTGACGTACATTTATGATGATAGTGCCAGATTAAATCACTGAGATTTTTTCTTAGCTCACAATAGGTCATGTGTTGAAATGTTACACTCCAACACAACACAGACAGTTGGTCACCTGTTGCACGAATTACCAGTTGATTCTAAGCCAGTTGTACAAGCTTGGCATGGATGGAATCTTGCGTAGGTGCGTATTAGAACGTGAATTTGACATGATCATTTATGAGGAACATGAAGGCATTGAAAGGGTACACATCAATGGAAAGGAAACAATGAAAAAAGTTCTACACATGGGATTAAGGTGGTCATAAGTGTTTGAAGATGCTAATGAATACTACAAGTGATGTGACATCTACCAAAGGATCAGGAAGCCCTGTAGAAGGGGAGAACTACTGCTTATATCGATCACAGTGCTCGATCCATTTGGGAAATGGGTTTTTGATTTCATGGGACCCATCAGTCTGTCAGTGCATATAACTAATGTGTGATACATTATTACTGCCACAAAGTAATTGACACATTGGTCAGAAGTTGCATCCGTGAAATATTGTGCAACAAAAACAATTGTGTGCTTCATATTTGAGAAATATATCACAAGGTTTGGCTACCCAAAGGTGTTAATGAGTGATCAGCGTTGGAAAATTGGTCGTCATTGATTTCAACCTTAGAATAATCCCTAAAGAAAATCCCAGAAGCCCCTAAAAGTGATGATGATGTATCCACTTGAAGAAGACTTGAAGAGCCTTGACATAAATGTATATAACTCCACAGTGGTCCCTTTATTGTGTAGATTTTAAGCATGTCCCTCATAGGATGAGACAATATGTGTTTGTTTCCACATGCCCACTTTGATTTGTACACAAATAGATTCCACAAGATGTCCAAGATAAATATTCCAAGATGGATATTGTTGAAAGTATTATTTTTTGGTCAATTTGGATACCCTATCTTTGAGGGAACTTTTACCCTGCATAAACAACGCAAATGGAATCACAAGTTACATGGTTGGAGATGGTATTCCAAGAAATTTCAAATGGTATATGGAAGTCCCTATAACTCCCTAGGAATGAGGAGATATGAGTTTTTCCGTCTCATAACCGAGCTAGAAAATTTAGGTCGGCTCAACTAATTTTTGGGGACATAATTATTATCAATACAGGATAGAATTTCACATTTTTGTGTAACCAACAAAGAGATCAATTTTGAGCTGCATTCAAGGTGTTGGGGTGTCTTGCTGGTGTGAAAGGGAAGTCTAAATTATTATCTTAAGGTATTTTGTAATGAACCCCAAAATTTTCTACTAAAAAAAAATTTGAAGCGGGAAAAAATTTAGTCTTATTGTCAATGACAATATAGAATCGACCAATGTTTTTCAACCATTCATTATCTGGCACATTACTTTGATTTCAATTTAAAAAATTTGTTAATAAATATTTCCATAAGAGGAATAATACTCTAACCATAAAGCTATCTTCTCATATCATTCTTATGTTATTCTTTAGTGCATAAATGTTCTTCCCATATTAATTTATTTATAAACTTAAACAAGAAGACATACATATAACTTGAATAAGGAGCACATAAGGTTCTTTACTCAAGGGTCATGTTTATGGAACATTGTGTTGATATATCATAGTTAGTATTAGGATTACCCAACACATGTGACACCCATGTCTTAACAAAAATCCCCATGTTCCATTACCCAATGATGCAAGGGATATGGTGGCTCTTAATGAGAAAGCGAATGACAAATCAAACCTGCTAGGAAGTCTATGAAGTTGACATTGTTATTTAAACACATTAAAGGTGTAGCGGATGCACATAATACATGATCTACTTACCATGTACTTGTGATTTTTGATGCTTCAGGGACCTAACCAATGTAGGCCCTCCACTTCACGGATTTCACATGGAAATTGGGGAGGCGTACTTTGTCATTCTCCCACTATCAACGATGGGCTCGAGGAACCATAACGCTCATTCAAAATAGAACTCATTACCCTATTTCGCTAATATTTCCTCCATAAGCACTACTCCTTGCGACATGGTTACTCTTTGAACAAAAGAATTAGAGTTCTACCCTGGGCATAGATAGATGCAAGAACGAGCCATGGTGTCTATAAGAGTTGGAGTGCTTCGAAATAAGGTAAGGATTCTAAGATTTGATACTTAATTGTTCGAATATAAATTCTGGGTATAATTTTTGTCTTCTCTGTTAGGATTATTTAGTCTGTGTTTATTTTCTTTATGAGTTTTAAAAGGTCCATAGAAACCAATTAACAATATTCAAAGTTGTATAGGAATAGTGCTTTGGATTTACCCTAGGAAAAATGGGAAAGACCATAACTGGACATGTCTCTGGTCCAAGTATTAAAATTGAATCTTAATGTGTTGTATCAGTAGCTTTCAGGGACCCATTGTCTCATTTCCGCACTCTAGACATAACCCGAGAATCATCTGATACCTTCCTAACTCATGAAGGGTTTTTACACAACTCACAATAGGTAGTTAGATTCTTGTGCTTTGTTGTATTTAAATAACATTGTTCTTCTTATTTGCTTGTACAGAACCCTACATATTATGATTTACCATTCTCGGCTTAAACTTGAATATGTGCATATTAAAGGTTTTGTAATCTACAGAAAGGGAGATTCTGTGTATTTAAAAAAATTAGGAATTCTTCCTTAACAATGCTTAGTTTGTTCTTGATAACTCTGCATAACCATTTCATCTTAACTCCGGTGAAGGGCCAATACCCAAATCAGTTTGATAACAAATTTCCTAGTTTTCCTGTCGAATAACGTTATCTTGGGTTCTCTTGTTGTCTTCTTGTAATTGACCATAATCCTAGGAATTGTTTATAATTTATCATTATGCAATAATCTTAACGTTCTATGTAGTTACTCTAGGTTAAGGGATATGTTTGTTCCGTGTGGAAACATTGATAGTTTTGATTCATTTAATTGCTATTGTTGTCCCTGTAATTACTTCATTTGATTCTTGATTACCCTATGTGATCAGATATAATTTCCCTTTGATAAAATTAATAGTTAACTTCGTGGTAACCTCTATTATTTTTATTTAAAGTACTGTCTGAAGCACGTATTGGAAAAAAATGACCTCTGTTATTCGTATTTGGTTTTAATTTCACAGTTTTTGAATTTAATTATATGGATACGAGCTTGATGATGGGTCCCTTTTTCTTGCAAGGGGACCCATTATAATTTTACGAGCCTCCTTCTCCTCTCAGGCCATGGAACAAACTTAACTTTAAAGGGGAAAAAAATGATCGGAACTAAATCCAAGCCCGAGATAAGTTTACACTCCTTTCTCTTTCTATTTATTTTCCTTCAAAATTAATTTGAGGTGATAGAAATGCTTATGTTTTCCCTTTGCAGGTTAAGTTGTATGGTTTCGATTCCGAGAAGGGGGTTTTCATATAGCTAAAAGGTACTCAAATTCCATTAATCTGGCTTTTTATTGAGATTCTCTTCCATAGACCAAACGAGAGATTTGCGCTCACTTTTGTTCTTCACAAGATCTGTTATAGACATTCGATGTTGATTCTTATTTTCTTAAAAGTTAAAATAAGTTATTTGGGCATGTATAACCCCATCTGTGTGAATATTTTATTTTGAAAGAAAAATTCAAGGCCATGTTTTCATACATCAGTGGCCTATCAAAATGCATAAATATAATTTGCAATATTGATCTCTAAGACCTATTGTTTAAGATGATCACTCTCATTAATATATATGAATAGGACCTTTATAATTTCCGTTTATTTCCTCGATTCTTATCGCATGAGTCCTTTCTCACTCCACTAGTTCTAGAGACAATGTATTGGAAGAAGTAAGAAATATACAGTTTAATTATTACTTTCTTCGATGCAGTCTAATTATATTGTTTCACTTGTTTTCCTTTTCTGAAGTTTTTGGCCCTTGGTTATGTAAGGAAGCTAATATTAAGGAAGAAAGGCGAAGTATGAACTTCGTGAGAAGCACACAAACCAAGGAAGGGTCAAAGTGGTTAAAGAAGCAAAAAAGAAGAAGTGAAGTAAAGGAAAATCTAGTCGTTGGAACAGAATATAGAGGAAGACAAAGAATCAAAGAAGATGGACCGTGGAAAACTCAGTGAGAGGAAGAATATACCAACATATGCTTTGGAGCACCTCACGGAAAAGAAGGAGGGACAGGTTGGCGAAGCCCTGAAAACATGGGTCAAGTGGGCCTAGGGTTTTGGCACCTAGGGTTTTGGATCTAGGGTTTTGATACCTAGACTTTGGTCATGTAATGTATAAATAAAGGTCTAGAAGACATGCGAGGGGGTTCATTAGTATTATTGTTGTTGTTCATTGGTGATTGTTGTTGAGGAAAATATTGAGTTTGTATTTTGGATATTCAGCTGGATGCGAAGATCAACCCTGTAGCTGGGTGCGCGGGGAGGGAAGAGAAAGAGAGAAAGAAAGAGAGAGTTGCAGCTAAGTGCGCACATAGAATTGTATGTTTTCATATAATAAATAAAGAAACACAATTTTGTAGATGTATCCCTAGGGAGAGGGTGAACCACGTATATCTTGTTGTTTTTGTGATTGATGTTGTGTTATTTTTCCTTTGATATACTATTAATGCCTTGTTGTGTTAGATCAGAGATATAACTTCGCGAAGTGAGCATAATAGTGGTAAACAATATCTAGATTGTTTTTCATTGTTGTCCTGGATTCACTTTGCATTTCCTTTGGTTGTAGACATTTGTGTCCAGACCGCATCTTCTTCACAGGTGTTGCCGAAAGGGCCAGTAGTCAGGGCTTGTTTGTGTGCTATTAGATTTGAACCCTGGGTCTGCCCCTATGCCAACAAATGGTTCCGTTGTCGAGACCGAGATCTTCTTGAGGGAATGTCAAGGTGGTTTCCATCGAAGACAGAGATTCAAAAGTGGATAGAAGAACAATAAAGGGACTTCGCTGAAGCTCATAATAAGAACCCTAGAATTAGTACAGAAGATTAGTTGGGAAGGTACATCTTTACCGACATACACGAGATTTTCTTTGGAGGAGTTCATAAGGATTTATATGAGTGGTTATCCAGATTAGAAGATACCCAATTTGAGATCAGATCTAGGCCTCCTGTGGTTTGGACAACAACGTTGATCAAGAAAGTCAAGAGAGTCGATAACGTTGTGTCTAGAG
>SNQJ01S0109738.1:0-29150 GCA_010110895.2 Picea sitchensis
GGGACCACTTTGGAGTTCATCCATATTTACTTCTTATCAACCATGAAAAAACAATAATGAGTCATATTTACATCAAACACTATTGGGCCCATTACCCTAACCTTTGTTATATGGGTCTTTCTTCAATGGTTGACATCAATGACAACCAACCTTAATCAACAAGTCATGACCATTTATCCATGGTGAATAAGTCATGATTTTAGACTTCGGGAAAAAGGAGAAGAGTCGTATCATGAACTCACGAGTCGAGAAATCGCGACGTGCTCAGCGGTGAGGCCCCAGGATTTGGTTGGAGGTCATATGTTGGAAGCATAAGGGAGGAGCTAAGGATCGTTAGCCCATTTCGAGGTTTCTGGAATCGAAGGAGTCATTTGACTCACAACAGTAGTCCTGAAATTGTGAAACGTGAAGTCATGAACTAGAAGAGCCCTTTGGGTTAAGTTAGTAGTCACTCTAGTGGTCACGTGGAGTAGAGGTTCACACCTAGTGCTTGTTTGCATGGCTATAACTTCTAGAAGGACCTGTGGTTTTATATGAATTGAAGGTTCTAGAGGTAACTAAGGAGCTATTTCAGCTCAGGGGAATAGGAAGATCCAAAGACCGAGAGGTCAAGCAGACCCTATTGAGGTGGGGGTGCTGCGTCAAATCTGAAGTTGGATTTTTTCCTTATACTACTTCAAAAGGAGTCATTCGAGGAGTTGTATGGTAATAACTATTGTACCACCATTCATCTAGTGGTAACCATTGATCCCACTGGTTTTTCCTTTCAAATGAAAAATAAATCAAATATGTTTCCAAACACTTGTTGACAAATTCAATTTGACCATCAGTCTAGGGATGATAGGTAGTGCTAAGATGCAATTGGGTTCCTGTTGATGGGTCCTAAATACCTTTAGTTCAACAAAAATAACCAAACCCACCACCGAGGCCCAATTAGACTCTGCAGCGTTTAATAGTGGAATGGTTATCCAGATCTTATGATCTGGCCAATTTAATCGATGGGATTTACGTTTTCTTGCGAAGGCGTCTCCTTCAGTTTAGACTTTCTCTTTTTAATATTTTTTCTTAGGTGGGACCGATATAAGATGTAAGCCGGTATAAAAAAACCTAGCAACAAACATGATTAAGTTTAACTACTGGACAAGAGGCTGATCTTGGGATAACCCACTACTCAAGCATGAAGATGACAATTTTATACCACGTCCCTAGTTCTAATACATTAACCATGTGAGCATCCAATTAATGTCTGATATACTAATTATCAAAAAGAAAACACATATGCGATAAGATAATGGCAAGCAAAATAATTCACGTACTCTAATCATCCATCACATAATAACACAACGATTCATCTTCAGCATTAAAGAAAAGAATTGTTAAACATTGCATCATATAACCTAACAATAGATTCGATAGCTCTTAGTCATTACAAAATCCATTCATGAGACGAGATAGGAAATAATTCTTCTCCACATCTAGTCACACATGCATTTGATCAAAATACAACTTGTCTCTAGTCCAGAAGGTAGCTCAGAAATAATTTAGAAATAGTTCAGAAAAGGTAGCTCGAAAATAGTTCAGAAAAGGTAGCTCAGAAATAGTACTTAACAAAACCAAAAAAGAGAGTTTCTTGTAGTAACCATTGGCCCTTAACTAATCAGAAGATGCTCTTATTTATAGCATAAAATTAACTAAAAATAACGGCTAAAGTGTAGTTAAACAAAACAGAATTTTCCACGTGGCATTCTCTCCTAACAATTTTCAAACATTTATCTCAAGATATTACTTTGAAAGGGTGACTTTTCTCATACTCCGACCAACTAATGAACATCTCCTCGCAGGTGTGGGTGTATGGAAATATTTGTTGTTCCATCGGAGCCGTGCAAATATCTATGATATTTACTGCATGTGCCTGATATTTCACCAAACTAACGTTTAACTGCTGCAGCACAACCCAAGCTCTTATCTGGTGTTCCATAAATTGTTGCACCTATCCTAGTGATGTGTCGGTCACCTTCACTATCTCTTCGGCCTATAATGAATCTTGCTTGGTGTGAAATTCGACTATCTCGTGCAAGTCGTCGAAGTCGTCGGGTGTGCTACACTCGGGAAGTCCAATATCCTTCATCACCTTGTGTATTTTCTGACCCATTTTCTCTCGCATTTCTCAGTGAGGTTGCTAAGACATTATTTCTTAATACTCAGAGACATCTTTCCTGCAATTGAAATTAAAATTGTTTAGATATTGCATATATAACAACACTTGGAAAAATACATGTAAAAGTGTAAGCGTGAAGAATACAGACTAGTGCATACCTATAAAGCTTTCTAACCCTAGTTGTTTGATAGTCATGGGGGGCTCGAAATATTTTGAACTACTTGTTTCATTCTTCTTTGATGTTCTGAGGATCCTTTGTGCTTGGAATGATCTTATTTACAATGACTCAAGAGGGTTTAACGAAAACGATCTCACCATACGTGTCAACCAATTAATTCGGGTGATGAGTGAAATTCAAACAAATCTACCATCGAATCTCTGTAATTTAATTCATCCGGGGTTGACGGTGGAGGCACAGAGGGTGATGTGTTGTATCGGTAGGTTCAAACGGTCTTTTTTTATTCTCACACGAATTATCAACTAATGCGAGTTTTGGAATTAATTAGCCCTTTAAATGCGTCGAATCTAAACGTATCTAGCATTAAAACATCCCATCGTGTTGCTTTCCTAGTGGGAAAGTCAGGAATCGGCAAGGTGCTACGAGATTTTTCGTTGATATTTGTTTGCGAAGAACCTCCAGTACTGATAGATTTCACTGCACGGGTTTGATGCGGTACAACTGGCTCAAGATAAAAACTAAAATGTAAGGCTATCCAATCTGGCAAGGATACATGTCAGATGAGGACAGGTGGTATGATCGTGCATATCAATCGGATTCGGGTTTTTCCATAAGCTACGTATTTGAAAACTAAGATTGGGCTCGTCGATGCCGAAAATTATCGGGGATCAGCGATCGAGGAATAAACTTATCACGTTTTTTTATGGACCTGATTTCACAAAACTCGTCGATGCCGAAAAATCTTTGGGGATTGGCTATCAATGATTCTTTTTCTTCCTTTACTAACATTTACTCCCTTTTCCTTTCGCCGATGTCTAACAAGATCATCTATCGTAGAATTCCTTGTGTAATTCTTGTTATGGAATAGAGATTCCTTTTGTTGATGCTGATAAATATTGACGCTCGACGACATCGATTTTCTAAGGTGATTTTCTTTCATATTAAATTCTTCCCGGTGCCGAATGTTTAAGCGCGTTGGGGAAATGCTTTGGCTATCGATTCTTTAATTAAATGTTAGTCTTTCAAGATATGGGTTTTCACATGTCCAAGCAAACTTTGAGAGACTTAAATGAGAAACAAAATGATAAGCAAAGGCAACATTTCCATACTGAAGTCGAATTTAGACAGAGCAAAAGATCAACTGGTACCCAAAAAATGAAATTTGACATAGACTCTTTTTTAGAGTGTGTTGAGTGCTCAACAGTTCCCTGTAGCGTAAACAGTTCTTGCCAAAAAAATTTGGTGAAAGTGGGCTCTCTATCAGAAACAATAGAATGAGGCATGCCAAGAAGCTCAAAGACATGACCCATGAAACTTTGAGCCACAATGGAGGCGGTAAATGGGTGTTGAAGAGTAGAGAAATGAGCATACTTGGAAAGATGATCAACTACCACCATGATGATTGACTTATTGTATGATTTAGGTGAGCCATAAATGAAATACATAGAGATAGCCCTCCAAATAGTGGGTGGAATCGGAAGTGGTTGCAGTGTGCCAGTGGATTGTTTCTCCCTTGATGCATTGATTAACATCACATTCCGCCACAAAAGTATGAACGTCCAGTTTCATACCATCCTAAAAAACACGTTTGACCCTATCATAGGTTTTGGAAAACCCTGAGTGCCCAAATGTGGGTGTAGCATGAAGCTCATAAATCACCGTGGATTTAAGTTGTGTCTTTCTACTTAAATACATAATTCCTTTATAGAGAAGTTCATCATTGTGCCAAGAGTACCCTGGGGAAATTGGAGAATTGTCTTTCAATTATTGTATCGGATGCGAAATTTTGGGATCTTGCAGCCATTCATGGCAAACATCTTGGAGCCAATCTGGTACAATGAAGGAGAGAGAAAAAAGGAACCATTCATTTTCATATTTTCTTAAAAGAGAGTCAACAACCACATTGTCTTTTCCTTTCTTGTAAATTATCTCATAATCATATCCAAATATCTCAGTCACCCATTTTTGTTGTTCCAAGGATGAAGGACATTCCTCCAAAAAATACTCAGGACTCTGATGATCTGTCTTAATTTGGAAGCATTTTCATAATATATAAGGGCGCCAAAGATCCACTACATGCATAATAGCCAACATTTCCTTTTCATAGATTGATTGGCCCAAATGTCTTTGTGACAGGTGTTTGTTGGTAAAGGATAAAGGCCAACCATATTTCCTAAGGACTGCTCCAATTCCTCTCATGGAAGAATCACATTCCAAGAAAAAGGTCTTTGTGAAGTCAGGAAGGGCCAAGATAAGAGTGGTGCACATAGCCTCCTTCAAGGCTTGAAAGGCATGATCAATTTTTGTAGTCCAAGTGAAATAATTCTTTTTAAGGAGAGCAGTGAGAGGCACTGCAATATTTCCATAATCCTTAACAAACTTGTGACAATATCATGTTAAACCCAGAAAACCATGCAAACTTTTGAGAGCCTTTGGGTGAGTCCAATCCTGCATAGCTTCAATCTTCTTATGATCCACCTTGACTCTTTCCTTGCCAACAATATGACCCAAGTACTCAATTTTTGAGGCTCCAAAAGAACATTTAGATTGTTTGAGAAAAAATTGGTGCTAAAAGAGTAGATGAAGAAATTGATCCACATAAGCAATATGGGTTGTCCAAGTTTTACTATAGATGAGAATATCATCAAATACAACTAAGACAAAATGACAGAGAAAAAGACGGAAGACATGATTCATGAGGCTTTGGAAAGTGGAGGGAGCATTACACAAGCCAAAGGGCATGAACAAGAACTCATAGTGGCCCTCATGAGTTCGAAATGCAGTCTTAGGAATTTTTTCCTCTTTCATACGTATTTGGTGGTAGTCATTCAAAGGAATGCGCCTTGTGGAAATTTTTCCTTCATATCGTGACATTTGGTGGTAGTCAACCAAGATCAAGTTTAGTAAAGAACTGGCACCATTTAATTCATCCAAAAGATCATCAAAGACATAGCTGGAAACATTTGATCGTTAGTTTTTTTAGGGCCTGAAATTCAAGAAAAATGCACCAATATCCTTCTTTCTTAAGCATTAATTCACGTGGAGTAGTTAACTTTGGGCCATACTAGATCGACAACGCCTCATGGGATGATCACCTGAAAAAATCTCACCTTTCATTTTTACAAAGGGAGGATGATAGTATTTGTCATCAGGATAGCTGATACCAAAACAGGTCGGAATAATCATAAACACCAAGGGAAGGAGGGAAGTCCTCGGTTAAAAACAACTTGTTGTTTTGAGAGGATGGATTGGAGGTCAGGATGCATAGAGGTTGTCTCAACCACTTGAATGGAATGTTGTTGAGAAATAATACCGGAGTGAACTTTATTGGGGATTTTTTCCATGTGATGGGAAATGATTATCTCAGGGTAACCTATTGTCATGCCTTGGAACTTATAATATTGTCCATTCCTCCCAAGGTTGAATTGTATGGTTAATCTCTTTAAATGTTGATTTTCATAAGTTAGTTGTTAACATGTCAACCCTTTGAAGCATAACTGTGAGAAAAAGGTTGGTTAATGGGCCCAAGATTGTTTCATGTAAATAAGGACTTGTTATTGTCTTGTCATGGTTGATAATATGAAATGGATGAACTCCTAAAGTGGTCCCTTTATAAGTATGTCTCATGAATATGCTTTTATGGATTGAGTTATCCTAGAAGTATGGTTAGAGAACCCATGATTATTTGTGGAATAAATGAGATGAAATCCAATGAATTTTTAGTGAAACTATCCTATATGGATAGTTTTTATCATTCCATTTCTAAGTGGTATGTGGAACGCCACATAACCTCACAGCTTAGAGAGTTATGGCCATAGTCTGAGAACCCAGTCATAGTACTAACTGCTTTTCAAGTGGATAACATTATGAGTTTTGATATATTTGCGTGTAATAATATTATATATTGATATTACATGTCATTCCATTTCGGTGGTATGGAATGTCACATAACTCCCTCACCGGTTTGAGAGTTATGGACTTCACGGTTGGAGGACCCCTCATATGTCATGTAGAAGCCCCAAAAGGTCAAAAGTAGTCAAAGTGGTTTAAGAGATTCTTTTAAAAGGTAAATAATAAAGCAAGATGAGTGTACTATAATTCAAATTGAATACAAAATAATTTTTTTTTATAATAATTTTTTTTAATGGAGAAATTAGAAGTGTTAACCCTAAATAAGGAAAGTGCACAAAGTTCCAGAAGATGTTTTTAAGAAGCTACTTGAGAGTATAAATAAGAGGCAAGTATTCTTTCATTTTAAGACACACTGACATTGAATAACTATAGGTGTCTAAGGTAACCAAATAATAATGGATTTCATCCTTTCGAGGAAAGTGAATAAGTTATACTGAATTCAAGGAAGGATAAATTTTGATGATGCTTTCTAAGGTATGTTTTTCCAAAGTCATCTCACCATTTTCTAATACATTTTTCTAGAATGATTCAGACCCAAAATCTGATATTCCATCGGGAAACATATCCAATTATCGCTATAAAACAATCTAGCTTGTGGGTCATTGTATTTTGGAGTTACACTGCATGGAAAATATTTTCCAGGGTTAGTCCCGAACTAGTCAAAACATGTGTTTAGGGTAAAATGTCACTACTTATTCATAACAGATCGTATCTATAATACCAACTATAGCAGCTAGAGTACAGTCAGTAGGATGTTGCAAATACTTTTCATATCAATTCAAAAAATATTCTCATATAGGGCATTCTCTACAAGGTCTCTAGAATAAGCTTAGAATTCAACAAGGTGCGTTTTGCTATAACTCTTTATGAGAGGTTCCAAGTGTAGCGAAACCTAGAGGAATTTCATAAACATTACTGAAGAACATTTTATATCAGTTTCCTATATATCATTCATTCATAAGCACAAATTTATGATTACCTCAATTTAGGGTTATTGACTAACCCAAAACTAGACATCTGAGACTAAAAACAAGTTTGATAAAATGGGGTCCTTTGTTTTTAAAGCTACCAGTGGTTATGTGATGATATACACTAGGTCCATTATAGAGTTATAAATCATATTTGATGATGAAATTGATGAGGGATTTTGGTTGAGGTACAAGTTAAGGCTACGGTTTTGGATAAGTAGTTGATGAGTTGGTACTAATACATGAGTCAGATAGTTGATGATGTTAGTACATATTGACGAAATATTGTTGATGAGTAATTTGACATATTGATTGGCGATACTTGGTACATGGCTATTGCATTTGTTTATGGTACATGTTGATTACGTGACATTTGAAATGTGCTGGTGCTGGTTGATGCACTTATTTTATGGTACAGGCTGATTAAAGGTTGAGGTACGTTGGATGCATGGTTGATGCATGGTTTATGTTTATTGGTACATTTTTACAATGGTATATCTCACAATTATAGTGCAGGCGGGTTCCATCATCTCTACTTCTGTTCTCCTCAGCGGGTTGATTGGGGCAAGGATGTGGTTGTAGCCACTCAGCCAGATGGAGAACATAATGAGCTGTAGCCTCCTCCTGGTTGTAGTTAGAGAATTGGGGAGCTGGAGCTTCCTCTCAGCTGTAGCCTCCTTCCTCCTGGGTTGTAGCTAGAGAATTGTTGGATTACTCTCTCTGCTGTAGCCTCCAAGAAACCAGGGTTGGAGCCTCTGCCAGCCTGAAAACAAAGGAAGTTATGCTCCAATGAATGTAATTCTTCGTGACATATAAGAAAAAATCGGCCTTTCTCCGATTTGCCTAATGAAAAAAAATGATACCGTATGTGTGATTGTTCATTTCCTGGCTTCTCATTATTGATAATAATTCTACATTGATATAACACTTGGATTATTTGAGAAAAAATATTATAATTATGCTATTAATGGATTCACCCATCCCAAGAATCCAACAAATGGTTTCGTGAGAAGGTCCTTCAAATCATTTTAACCATTGAAAGGTAGATCATGGAGAGCACTAACCCATATAAAAAATGGAATACCACACTTTGATGGATAGAACTATGTTTTTGGAGCATAAGGATGAAGATATAGATAATAAGAACGGTGGATTTGAAGTTTCAGAAATCAATTGTAGATGGATAAGATAGTACCGCCAGCTTCCACCAACAAATGACAAAGAAAAAAAAAAAAAAAAAAAAAAAAAAAAAAAAAAATGCACTTTTGAATGGTCTCAAAGAAACAATTATTCCCAAAAGTTGCACATTGTAACCGCCAAAGATATTTTGGGGACAAGCTCTCAAATATTAATGAAGAGACAAAACAAAAGTAGAAAAACTTCAAATCCCAGAGGTCATTTCCAACAACTAAAAATGAAGGAAAAAAAAGAAAAAAAAAAAAAAAAAAAAAAAAAAAAAAAAAAAAATGAATGCAATCATAGGATTGGGAGAAGAAATCAAGAATCAGAATTGTTCAAAAGTTCTAAGATCTCTTCCTATGATTCAACCCTAAGATATCATCACTAGAAGAAAGATCGGATTTGAACTCAATAAGCATGAAAAAACTACATGGAATCTTCACAAAGATATGAAATGGTGGAACCCAAACTAGAAAATCCGCATTTCGCAAGAAGAAGCCTTCAAACTAATCCAAAAGATCAAAGCAAAAGAAAAAAATAATAAGAAAGAATAAATGCATGAATGATGTTCCTACATGATGAAGAAGTGGGCCAACTTTGTCAAAAGACTATCAAGGGCGATGGTGGGTGGAGCAGAGGTAAGCCTTTAATTTGTTTTGATCGAAGATGGTATTGGTCATTTTGCTAACAAAATGTCCCTCATAAGAAAAAGAGAAATGATGAAGGTTACTCAAAAGGAAAACATGCATATAAAGGAAAAAAGAAAATACAAAAGAAAGATTCTCAAGAAAATCTTATTCATCAAAGAAGACATCTCAACATCGTATTACGAAGATGAAATCAGTGACAGTGAGACAGAAGAGTTCACCCATGGCAGCAAAAGATTCTAACAAAGAAGAAACTAAAGAAGAATAAGTGAAGAAGCCAAAGAAGGATATGAAGAAGTCAATAAATATGAAGAGGTGTTGACTATCGAGAAGACTTAATGTGTTCCATAGAAGTTATCGGCGAGAAAAGAAGAAAACAAGAAACTAGAAGTAGAACTAGACAAGAAAAAGGACACTCAAGAATAGAACAAATGATCGGCTAAGATTGAAGGTTCAAATAGAATAAGATAAAAGAATTGAAGAAGGACTCAAAGAACAACTAGAAGAAAAAGGACAAGATCATTGGAAACTTTGGAAGGTAGGATTGTCACACTAAGAAAGGAAGCTATTCAAAGCAGTGCAACATGCATTAGCCTAAAGTTAAGTGGATGACATTATCACTTACCAAAAATCTCATCTTGACAAGTCTAGAATTGATACAATCGCATTGCAAAGGATCAAGCTCCAAAAAACAACAACAAGAGGCAAGAAACAAATCCAAAATCTATGAAGAAACAATCGATAGGAATATGTACAAGGATTAGGGACACTTCTCCATCGAGAAGATTCAGATTTTAATCAACAATAGACAGATAGACCTCAAGAAGAAGGATTCATAAGAGAACCTTATTCGTAAGATCTTCACCCTAGGTATCAAACTATATTTCTGGGTTTATGTTACTTACGGCCAATTTTGGACATAAAGATTTGAATTTCAAAGATAACAACAGGAACAATAGCAACTTTGAGAGTCATACAAAAAAAGGGGTTATTCAAGAAGAAGACCTAGTGAAACACAAAGAAGAAGTTGCTAACATGTTTGAATCTTGAGCACTAAAGGAATAACATAAATGTAACAATTTTGGACATGTGGACAAAATTGTAGAATGAAAATCCTAAAGAACCTCATCGAATAACAAATACAACAAGAACCTTTAAAATGACATGATAAAAAGATCACTAAAGCAGTTGAAGAATGCACAATGCCTACCAAGCTGCTAAGAAACACTTATAATGTTGACATTGGGTGTTCAAAAACACATGACAAGTGATCGCAGACAAATTTCTTGCTATCATGAAAGGGCAAGAAATGGATCACTTCAAAATGATAATTCAGCCAAAATTATTGGAGAAGGCATAGTCCGAATTGGGGAAACAAGAATAAAAAGGCACAAAATGTTCTAATCGTAAAGATACCACAATATCTCTAAGTGTGAGTCAAATGTGCGACTAAGTTCATAAATTTACTTTTGATTCAAAAAGTGTGAGATAAGAAGAGAAGGTTCGTGGAAATTGGTCGGTATAGCTGCAGAACTTCAAACAACATATATATGTTATGAAATTTGAAATGAAAAAGTGTTGTCTAGGAAAGGTAGATGAAAGTTGGCTATGGTAATTTAAGAATGGGTCACATGCGAGCCTGATAACCTTATCAAAGCTCTACAAAAGAGAATCACCATAGAAATGCCCTGTGTCACTTAAAACCAACCAACACTTTTATGCAAGCATTGTCAACAAGGAAAGGAAACAAAGACCGAGTTCAAATCAGTTGAAATATTCACCAACAAGACGTGGACAAATTCAGGACATCGACGAAGTTGGACAAACCAAAACAAAGGGTTTAAAATGTGAGAGATAATTTTATGTTATTAGGTTGATGATTATACAAGAATGATCCAGTTTTCTTTCTCAGGAGTAAGTCATAAGCTTTTGAAAAACTCAATATCTACAAGGAAATGGTTGAAAAAATGAGATGGATTCGAGAATCAAATGCTTGAGATATGATAAATGAGGAGATTTCACTTCAAAGGAATTTATGATTTCATCAAGAAGCAGCCTTCATGTAGAACAAAAGGTACTTCTCCATTAAGGATTAATCTGCAACATAAACAATGGAGTTGTTGAAAGAAAAACAGATAAGGTACAAGAAATGGATCTAACAATTCACCATTCCTAAATTGACAACATATTTTGACATAGCCAAAGACACACAACATTTCACATTAAAAAAATATTAATGCTCAGAAAAAACACTCATAAAACTCCCTACAAGCCATGGAAAGGAAGACCAACAAAATGTGAAGCACTTCAGAGGCTTTGGAAGCTAAAATGCTACATCAAAGAGAAGATGGAAGAATGGGAAAGTTTGACACTCATGTGGACAAAGGAGTACTCTTTGGTTACTCAAAGAAATTATTACAAGTGTTACAATCTAAGATTGAACAGTTAGAAAGCATCAACGTAACAACTGATGGTGAAATAGGCGTACCAAAAATCAAAAGAAGAAGAAACAAATCAATGGAACAATTTATTGAAGAAGAAGCTAAGATGAAGTAGAAGAGGAAAGACGAAGAGAATCGACAAACAAAGATAAGTTCAACAGCATCTCCAAAGACACCTAGTAAACGAGTACGTAAGAATCATCCTTCTCGATCATATTATTAGAAACAAAGATGCAGGAGTTGAGACTAGAAGAAAAAATCCATTCACCGTAACAAACGTATCTAGCACTCTTATCTAAAATAGAACCAAATTGTTTTGAAGAAGCCAACATGACGAATTTTGGAATAAGGCCATGAATGAAGAATTGATCAAATAGAGAAAAATGACACTTGGGAACCGAGTCCAAGACCAAAGAATAAAAATGCGATCGACACAAAATGGGTTTTCAAGAAAAAAAATTAAAATGAAGATGGACAAGTTACAAGGAATAAAGCTAGATTGGTATGTGTAGCTGACATGCACATTGAAGGAATTGACCTTTGAAGAGACATTTTCTCATTTTCCGTAATGGAAGCAATCAATCAGTTTCTAGCTTCCATAATGCTCTGCTAAAAATGTTGAAGTATACTGATGGATGTAACCGCCTTTTGAATGCAAGTAACTTAAAGAAGAGCCCACATTTAGAAACCACAAGGATTTCAGTTATCAAAGAATGCATATTATGTGTAAACTAAAGAAGGTCTTAGTATGGTCTAAAACATGCCCTAGAGCATGGTACTCTAGACCTGATGGCATCTCCGAGTGCGGTGGTTCGTGGAAAAGGAAGCAGAAAACAACTTCATTAATTGCTGCAAGTGAAGGTAATATTTTATTACCGAAGTTTATGTTGATGATATTATTTTGGTAATGATGATGACATGTTAAGCCGTAAATTTGTAAAAAGATATGCATAATGAATTTGAAATGTCATTACTTGAGAACTATCCTTCTTTGGGACTCTATGTCAAAGCAACTAAGGAATATTTATTTCAAACCAAGTATATCGTGAGAAATGCTAAAGAGGTTTAGACTGGAAGAATGCAAACCATTTATAACTCCCATGAAAACCAGTTGCAAGTAGAGCAAAAAGATGATTATTCAGCTGCTATTACCGTGAGGCAATATATGTCATTTGGTAGCCTACTATATGCGACAACATCCGCAATTCAGATGTAATTCAAGAAGTTGGACATGTGGCATGATTTCAAGCAAGACTAAAAGGAGTCACATGTGTTAGTAGTGAAGAGGATTTTCGTATATCTCAAAGGAACGTAAGAGTTTGATTATGGTATCCAAAAGGAAATGATCTATCACTTCTTACCTACACAGATGCATATTGAGAAGTTTTATTAATTACCTAATTTTAAGAACCTATAGAGGTAGCATTCTACTCTAAGAGTGTTTAGTATCAAGGTCTAAGAAAAGCAAAACAATCATCAATATCTTATCTACAACCGAGGCAGAGCATATTGTGAAGCAACATCATGTTGTACATAGGTTCTTTGATGAAACAAACTCCTGAGCATATACATGTTTAGTATGAGGATCCCATTCCACCTTATTGTGATAATACAAGTGCTACTAGTCTCGAAGAACTCCTAAGTGATGCACCCAAGATGAAGCACATTCCAAGAAAGTATCACTTTATGTATGTTGCGTTAAAAGAACAATAGATTTGAGTAGGTGGGCACAAAAGAATAAGTGACAAACATATTCACAAAGCCACTTCCATGGGAATCCTTTGAAATTCCTCGCCAGAGACTTGGATTTATTTCTACTCAAAAATAATGTTTTTGAATGTTTATCTATATGTCTTAGATGTACACTCCAGGAAGCACTTCATAAAAGGGATGTGGGGCTCAGCCTGGGAGGAGCCCTGTGATGGCAAAGGTAACTTTGCCATTGATGACAAAGGGGGAAAGATTTATCAAATGAAGACAGAGGCGAGGACATAGGCATGGTCTCTAGGGGAGCACGAAAGTGATATGATTTCAAGATTGCATCAAAGTGTTTCCATCAATGCCAAGGGAGAGATTGTTGATTAAGGTTGGTTGTCATTGATGTCAACCCTAGAAGAAATCCCTCAGAAAGTAAAAGGTTGGGTAATTGAACCAAGGATGTTTTATGTAAAGATGACTCACTATTTCTTTTCATGGTTAATAATAAGTATAAATGGATGAACTCCAAAGTGAATCCCTATTGTGAAAAGCCTCATGTGGGAAGACGCTTTTCGCATTGAGTTATCCTAGAAGTATAGTTAGATAAACCAACCTTATTTGTGTGGAATATTGAGATGAACGCTAGTGAATTTGTAAATGAAACTATCTTATATGTATAGTTATTATCATTTCATTTTCAGTGGTATGTAATGTCACATAATTCCCACGGTTAGAGAGTTATGGCCATGAGAAGCTTGAACTAGGTTTGGGTAATGGACCCAAGTTTGTTTGATGGATAATGCATGAGTTTTGATATATTTTTAGGTAGTACTATTCTATATGAATAGTAAAAGTCATGCCATTTCCATTGGTATATAGAACATCACATAAATCCTCAAAGTTAGAGAGTTATGACCATATGAAGTTGGAGGACCCTCATATGTCATCTAGAAGCCCCAAAGGTCGTGCGTTACGTCAAAGTGGTTTAAGAGGATTTTAAAAGGTAAATAATAAAGTGGACATGATGAGTGTGTACTATAATTCAAAGTGAATACAAAATAAAATTAATTCAATAATAAATTTAATGGAGAAATTAGAAGTGATTAACCCTAAAATAAGGGAAAGTGTAAGTGCAAGTGACCTAGAAGATGTTTTTAAGGAAACTACTTGAGAGTATAAATAAGAGGTGAGGCTCCTCCCATTTAAGACACACTTGAGGTCATTGAATACCCATTTTCTAAGGTAACCAAATAATATATCTTAAGCTGGATTTCTGAGTAAATTGAAGAAAATAAGGTCGGAATTCCAGGAAGGATAAATTATTTTGAGATGTTTTCTGTTGCATAAGAGCCTTCCGGTCATCTCACCATTTTATCAATAAAAAATTTGAGGAATGATTCAGATCAGGAAATTTCTATTCCATTGTGGAAACATATCCATGTCGATAAAAATTCATCTCAGGAGTCATTGTATTTTGGATTTATTACACTCATGGACAATAGGGTTTGTGGCGAGTCCTCAAACTAGTCAAAAAAGGTGTTTCAAGTAAAAAGTCATAACTTATTAATACCGCATCCAAATTCAAAAGACCAAATTTTTTGGTTCAAGTACATTCCTCAGAGTATGTTTTAGAATAGTTTTATATCAATTCAGAAAATATTTCATGTGGGCATGCTCTACAAGGTCGCTTCCTAGAATAAGCCAACAAGGTGCCATTTTTTCCATAACTCCTTTGAGAGGTTCCAAGTAGTGACACCGAGTAATTTCATAAAACACAATCAAGAACATTTGTATCGGGCCATATATTTCACCCATTATAGGTACAAAGTTATGGTTATTTCAAGTTAGGGTTGTTGACTAATCCAAAACTAGTCTTGTGAGACTAAAATAAAATTTGATGAAAATGTTAGTCCCTTATTGTGAAAGTTAACAGTTTTGTAAGGTTATCATATAATATACACTAGGTATATTATATAGTTACAAATCGGTTTAAAGTCTGATGAGGGATTTTGCTTGAGGTACAAGTTGGGTACATGGTTGAGACAAGTATTGATGAGTTGTAGCAGCCATACATGAGGTTATAGGGGTTGATGATGTTGGTACATTGATGAGTCATAGTTAATGAATAGCACCTTGACATTACGATTGGTACATACTCTTACATGGTTGGTTTCCACTTGTTTGGCGGTGGCTGCTGGATTGCGGTGATTGTTTGGTGCCGGTTGGTGCATGGTTGATAACTTGTTTATAGCACAATAAAGCTGATTACAAAAGTTGAGGTATTGTGCTGATGCATCGCTGATGGATGGTTCGTGTTTATTGGTACATGTTTATAGCAGAATATCTCGGCTTTACCATAGTTTGATAGTGGTTCCATCATTCTACTCTCTACTTCAGGGCAGTTGGATGGGGCGATGCGTTTTGTAGCCACCTTTGGTTTGTGTTTTGTAGAGAAATATAGGGGCTGTAGCCTCCTTCCGCTGTATCCGAGAATTGGGGAGTTACTTCCCCTCGTGTTGTAGCCTCGAAACTAGGGGTTGCTTCTAGGTGTAACCGTAGCGAAGTTGGTGCTTCCAATGAATGTAATTCTACAAGACATATACGATAAAGCATTATGGTTTTCCCAATTTGGTTTCCACGAAAAAACACCGTATACCGTATGTGTGATTTTTTCATTTCTTATTGTTCAGCCATCGACAATAATTCTACATTGATATAACACTTAGATGGTTGGAGAAAAGTGATTGTAATTATTATTACCGATTCACCTCTCAAGAATCCAACATAACCATGAGAAATAGGGGCCCAAAGTCTCCAGTGCGTAATTCGACAACAAACACCACCCATGTATATAGAAAACATATGATATTTCCAATGGTAATCACTAATTATAGAGATACATTTTCACAACGCTTCCTCATTTCATGGACCCGCCATTGAAAATCATGATTTGAAAGTTTTGCACCGCCGTATAGAAATTATTTCTTTGGCAACGGATGATGAATAAAATTATGGTTCTTCCACTATCAAAGGAGGATGATGACCTTCCTATGATTAATGCAACCAATTAGCTTGAGGGTCAGGAGTAGATAATCTAGTGAGAGCATTCAGAGAAATGACCGTCTAACCCTCCGGAGGACTTGTATGGTGAGTCAGCGTCGTTGGGTTCAGGTGAATCGACCACAAGGGTAGCCTTGACATATTCTTCTGTTCATCCTCTGAGATGGCTATAAAAATATTTTTGTTCCACACTTATGCCTGTGAAATTATTCTTGTCATCACAACAAAACAAAGGCCTTTGAGTCAGTGCCCAAACCATTTCTTCCCAAGTCAATTTCAGGATCTTTAGTGGAGTAGAAGGAGGGATGGGAGTGACTAGTTTAGGGGTGAGGGAATAAAGGAGGGTTTTCCGGTTTGAGAAGAGACAACATGCTGCACCTTTAACTCTTTGGTAGCTTCCACCTGCTAACTCTCGGAAGGATATCCACTCTAGGGTGTGGAACATATTTCATCTTTGAGGCCAATGATAAATCATTCTCAGAAAAGCATCGTATTATGCCCCAGCGAAAAATCCAAATCACCAAAAATTCATAAAGTCTTCCACTGCGCTGCATTGTTTCAACTTTTCTTCAAATTTCCTAAATGGTGGGTGATTGTATCAAAGAGTTCATAAATATATACAACAAATTGTGTCCACGCCACATACCCTTGGTGGAAATTTTTATCCATTTCCACCATTGCTAACGCTCAGACTGATGGACAACACCATACCATATTTTGGGCTAACTCATCCATAATGTCGTACAAAAATAAATAGTGTTACATTTGAGTGACTCGGTCTGTGGGATCGAAGCCATTAAATTTGTTCACCTACACGTGGAGGGGGATGTAGGTCCCTCTAAAAGTGGTTGGAAGGAAAGGACATGGAATGGGAGGAATCAATGCCTTATAGGTTATAAGGTTGTGAAGAAGAGAAAGGATTTGTGGGTGGGATTAAACAAGGTTAATGAACACCATCGTGATCCTAGAATTGCTCTAATGGTGGTCAATTGAGGAAGGATGGGAAGTGATTTGAGTGGAGCAAGTCGAGAGTTGAGGTTACCAATACCAGAAGTTATGAAAGAAATATCAATGCAGGTTTGGTCATTGTTACACATTATTTTCGGCCATCCCTATGATCGCTAATGATGTAAACCCATTCATTGCCTTTTTCAGAGGGGTCAAAGGCCTGAGTTCCTGAAGAGGAAAGGAAGAAGAACTTTTCCTAAGAAAAAAAAGTTGCATTTTCCCTTGTAAAAACCTTATAAAAAAAAAAAAAAAAAAGAAGTTCACAGGTTTCTATATAAGTGTGGGTGCGAGAATCACCAATTCTCGCAGGTTGCACCATATATAGGGTGTGATATGTTTGTAGGTTTCTCTATAGGTAGGGTTTGAGAATGATTACACGTGGGAAAACAAGTGTTTTTTCTAATCTTCTAGAAGGAGAAGCTTCTTTGGTGAGGTGGCATCCCAATGGTTTGCATCTTACTCGCTATCATGATTTAGTGCGATCATCCCAACCTCCTCACCTTATACTCTTCGGCTGGCAAAGGAGAGGGAGTTCTCATGGAGAAAGCTAGCTTCTTGAGATTTTGTTAGCTTGTGGGTTCTTAGCTTTTGTAAGCTTGTTCTTTGGCTTGGAATTATTAGCTAGCTTTGAGTGATTTTAAGATTTGCTTTGTCAAGATAGAGTGTATCAGATCTATGGTTCAGAATCCTTGGAGAAAGAAATGTGTGGGGTCGAAGGACAGCTAAGGGACCCTTTACTTGGCTATCAAGGCAATGGTTGTAATCTCTCTTCACATTTAATATGATACAAGTATGTTTCTTTCTTCCCATAAAGTTAGATCTACTTCATTGCAGCAACTCCCTGACTTGTATGTATAGATTAGCTATTGGATATATTAGTTGCTTTCTAATTTTCTAGTTGGTTTGTACTGCTTTTCGCATCTTAACTCCACAAGAGCAATCGAGAGAAGTAAGGAACAACAGGAGACCAAGGAAGTTACAAGGTACATATCTTCTTCTTCTCACTTCCAATTTAATTCAATAAAGGGGACTTCAGGTGCTGTATATTCTTGCTCAGTTTCGTTCTGACCTGTGGATCTAGGAGATCTATTGTGTCTGGACTCACGAATTTATCCATAAAACAAAATTGGCGACTCCAATCGGGAAACAAACGCTTCCCAGTTAGTCTAGTTTTCCTTGCTTCGATTGCTTGTTTTATGATCTCCGAAGCGTCCTGAGATCCATCAAGACTCTTTGGATTTGAAAGTTCTCTAAAAAAATTTGTCCTTTTTCAAAATTTTGTTTACAGTATTCTCGCGACCGCGCCCTTTAGCCACCTCACACAAGGAAGAATCATTAAGTTCGCACTTCATCAGGTTCAAGCAGAATAACTCAGCCAACCTATAGATAGCCTCACAGAATCCTTGATTCTCACTGCATATAATCGCTAGCTCACAACTTGTTTTGTAGAAAGTTTTGGGATTGATCTTTCTTTTCATTTTGATTCGCTTTGCTTTAATGGAATGGATGGAAATTCGAGCCTATATTGATCCGCTAGTTTACAGTCTACTTGACATCTTTGAGTTGCTTTTAGCCACTTTGCTTTGTTTGGTTTTGAAGGATTGGTCTCTTTGTTTGAGTGTCTTTCAATTGCAAAGCGGGTGTTTTCATTAGGATTGTTTAAAGGAAAGATCGATTCTTCAATAGTTTGCTTTAAAAGAGAACCTTTTAGTTTGGGTTTCTTTTTATTTCAAAAATTTAACTAAAAGCAACAATGAACTTTCTTAAAACAAAAAGATTTAATTTCTTTGCTTTATATTAGATTGGGGGCATCCCTGCATTTGAAGTAGCCAAATTGCACTTCATTGAGAATCTTGATATTGATGAGTTTGATATACTCGGGACATTGTGCATATGGCAATGATAAATGTTTTTTCCTTCTCGTAGAATAGATTTCATTAAAATGAAAAGATTAAAAAATCTTCATATCTTTGTATACTTTTGAGTCGGTCAAACACCATATTGTCCGCATCACTGCCTTCTTTGAGTAACAATGCTCATAAAATAAAGCACTATAAAAATTGATTAGATATTTTATATTTTCTGGTAGAAAAAACTACATTAGATTTGGTTGTAGGGTTCTGGAATAGGTGTGAAAGATAACCTTCCCAAAGCTGCAAACAAACATAGAATCTTGAGTTAGGGGAGCGGTTAAATCCACTTATTACATTTTGTCCCTCAAAGCCCTTCTAAATGGTCAAGCACTAGGTCGAGATTGGTGGTTAAGCAGAGTTACCACCCCTCGCTTTGCTGGATACATCAGAGATTGTGCTCCGTGCGTCTACAAAGCCCAGCGAAGCCTCGATGACGTTTATACCGCTTTCATGTGGTGGATCTGACCGACGACTGCTTCCTGTGCATCATCAGTAATTGAACCTTAGTGGCCTATCTCTCTCTAGGTTCTTTGCACGAGGTGAATGTGGAGGGGAAAATATTCATGACACCTAGAATCGACATTGGCCAAAATAAATCGGGCTCCTTGGAGGGTAAACACACAATTATTGCATGGAAGCTTACACCAAGGAATAAATTTGTTAAGAAGGTCGCCATTATAACTGTTCCAACATATCCCCACCCCTCTTGACTTGATCACGTGACATTAAATTTCATCACCAACTAGTGCGTCATTGTGAGAAGGTTTTGTTTGTTTGCTTGCTCTCTAGATTTTTAGCGGTACGCTTTGTTTTCCCTCGGTAGTGGACTCTAGATTGGATTTTTGTTTTCGCTTTTTACGCCGCCTCGAAATGACTAATGAAGGAACCTCGCTTCCGGTGGAACCTTGTTTTCTCCTTCCACGGAAACATTGGTCCTCCCTCACATCGCTTTACTTTGAGCTCCCAGTCTCACTATTGATTACTCTATGGTTTTCCACCTCGGTGCATCCTCTCGATGCGCTTAGGTGCTTCTGGCTGCAGCACTTCCCCCTAAGGGCATCAACCTCATGTTGATCCTTCACCTTCCTCACCAAGAAGGTCTTTGACTTCTTCAATTTGCAAGGTCGCTTTCCGCTCATCTCTTCTCGCCGAAAGGAAAAGTTCAAGCTAGTAACTTGCGGAATAAGATGAAGAAGAAGAAAGGAAGAATAAGAAGAAGAAAATAAGCAAGGATCCAAACTTCCAACCACTATCAAACATGTTGGAAACAAACCGCCATCGTTAATCGTGGTTGGGAGTGTTGATGATGTCAAGATCACCTAAACAACCCGTAAGCCCAAGTAAACTTGCAGGATTTGTAAGGGTAAACACTTTATGATGGATTTCCATAGTCTCCCCAAGGTATTATAAATATGGCCTTCCATGTCATCATCCCCTACAAGACATGTTGGTAACACCCCATTAGCTAGTGACATTAATTTTGGTAATAAGAAGACAATTGTCAAACTTCCTTGTATGTTATGCAAAGGAAATCATCTAAATCACCTTTTCCCTCACATGGAAGAAGCCTCAAAATTAATGGAAGACATGACTATTTCGCAGCCTCACCTCCCAGCCGCTTATCACAAGCTTCCTCTCAATTGTGAAGCTGATGCTGAAACGACTTCTAAACCGTTCCCCATCGGGTCAACTGGTTGATCATGTCGCCAATCGTCAACCTTAGTTGAACCGACAAAGTGTTGTCGGATACCATCCCTGGCCAACCCTTAATTTCCGTTAGAGAGTGGGGAAACTCAAGCGCCGATTCGGTTCATCATTTCAACCGCATTCTCCCTGAGAATGAAACCTCGAAAGTGGTCGACGGCTGCCCCACACCCCATTCTCCTCGAGAATGAAACCCGAAGCGTTGATCCGATCTTCCATCGCCCATCCTACTCTTCCGCTTGAGAGTAAACCCGATACTGGCCACATTTTTCGCTGATACGTAATCTTCGCGGCATTCCTCCTTCTACCATGCTGAACCTCCAAGCAGAGGCCATCTGTTTTGTTTGGGATGTGCTAACTGGACCTCGCCTTCCCTCTTACATTCCTTTCAATATTACAAAACAGGTTTGTGGTCGAGACGTCCCTCAGACACTGATAGATGAACGTTCGTCTGCTAGTATTTTGTCCTCTATTGCCATATTTGATGTTCTCCACTCTGGCGCCTTTCGCCATTTAATTTGTTAGCTTTTAATGTATGAACTAGCCAACCTTTAGACCCTTCCGCCTCGTGAACTTTGAGGAAAACCGCCTTTATTGATGTGGCCGCTGGTAGTCCAAGATTCCTTTTTCGGATTTCTTTACCCCTGGGCGATTATGTTCATAAGTATAGTTATTGAAGTCTACTCTTTTTCAGGTGGGATATCTTTCCTCAATGATGGACGACAGACTATTGATCAACTTTCATTCATTAATCCCACCTGGATTGCCTCCCCTCGAATGGTTCTCAGACAAGATTTCCGCCTTCAACACAGTCAATTATAGTAATTGTCGTTCCATGGTTTCAACTTCGATGACTTAGATCCAGTAGTTTTCTATTAAGGTGATCTCTTCAATAGGGCTTTTTAGAGACCATCTCTTTAACTCCCCGTCATGTCTCGACATGGTATCATCCTTCCAGTATGCTCTTCCTTCAGTAAGATCTCTTAAGCGCGACTAAGTTTCTTTGTCCCTTTGATATGGTCTCACTCTGCAGCATTTCGTCCTCTTTAACCAGCGATCGTTTGTGCTTTCAGGATAGTTTTTGCATCTCTAAAGCAACCGCCAAAAAATGTCAGAGGTGCTGAGATGTTTTTGGCGCCTCTCAAGGGCAACCTCTATTAAAAATGAAACAGGTTCAGGATTGAACCCGATTTGAGATAGTTTTTTGGCTCGAGGCAACCTGCGGGAAATGAAACGTGAGGTCTTCGGAAAGTATAGTTCTTGTTTCTAAGGTCAAGCTCGTTTAAAATGAAATAGTTTTCCCCCTCTATTTGATTCAAGTCCTTCATTTAGTATTTAAAGCTTCATTTCATAAACCTTTGCAGTTGGACGAAGTGAAGCTTGGGGGGAAATACTTACAGCCTCTAGACTTCATACTGAATTTAGAACCACTAGTTTCTTAAGCTGGGAGATAAGTACCAACCATCCATGTAATATGTGTTAAAGTCGCGCTATTAGTTTTCTATTGTTCAAGCTTGTGTAAAATGAAGTCCACTCACTGCTTTATAGTTTCCTCGGTTCCAAGCTTGTAAATTAAAACGTCCAAGCATAGTTTATTTTTAAGCTCGTGTAAAATAAAATCTATCCCAAGCATAGTTTGTTTTGTTTTGCATTTATGTAAAATGAAAACAACTCCGAGCTTAGGTCTTCTTTGTTCTTTCCTCATGCTCGTGAAATACATGAGAGAATAAGTTACCGGTGCTTAGTCTTTGTTCCTTTCCTCGTACTCCTCAGAATCAATGAGAATGAATCGAGCATAGCTTGTGTAAAATAAAATCTATCCCAAGCATAGTTTTGTTTTGTTTTAGAGCTTATGTGAAATGAAAACAATCCCAGCTTAGTCTTTGTTCTTCTCATGCTCAGAATACATGAGAGAACAAGTTACCAGCTTAGTCTTCGTCTTCTCGTGCTCGTAAATCATCAATGAGAATGTAACTGAAAGCATTACTTTATCACTTTTAGGGCTCAACAAGAGTTATACAAAAAAGGAAAACCCCTGGAGTCATCTTTAAACCATTTTCAAACTCTCTAAAAAATGAAAAGATATTCGAGGATTTTAAGAACTTTCACGCTAACTAAAGTATTTTGAAGGCCCTTCGGGAGCGGTTTAACCTCTTTTCGGTCTCATTGGATCTTATTGTACCTAAAAGGAACCGAGAGTTCTCTTTTAAGTGTTTTTGTAAACTCTATAATCTTGAAAACCTTAGAAAGTTTTCTTTGGACTCACAAAACAAAATACTGAAAGGCCCATATGGGACATGAGTTCTCTTTAAGTGTTTTTCGGGATTCCCTCAAACATGAACCCCCGAAGTTTTCTATATCCTTTGACTCAAGTAAACAAACATCGATGTATTCGTAGCCGGACCGGAATCCACTTTCCTATGGTTCATAAACATAATTCAAGGACTCGTCCAAGGATGAGCTTAGGTCATCAAGCATATGTGGACCTCCCTTAAGCTTGCTATGTGAAAAGAGGTACTTGCTGTAAATGGTGGGGAAAAATTGGGAAAGAAATGTATCTAAACCTGTGTTCTGTGGAAGAGTCGTTTTTTGAACATGACATCCTTTCACTCTCCTTGCGTCTAGGTTGGAAAAATCCACTCATCTCCTGATCACACTCCTATAAGATCCTTTGGTTGTTGAGTTTGTTTCCAAGATGTTTGTCGGGTGGTCATTGTTCAAAAGATGTTCCAACTCAAAGTCTTCTATTGCGCCGCCATTTCTCAGTACCCATAAGCCTTCATTAAGGCCGCCATCCCCTCTCGAAATGCGAACCCATTGTTACCTCGATCTACATCAAATATTTTAATTTGTTTCGTGTCATTGATGTGGGATACATTAAGGTCTCTCCCTGCGGATTTAGCCTTGTTCCGCCGACTTCAACTCATTATCATCTGTGTGAATTAGACTTAGAACTTTTATACCTTGTGAACTTGCATGCCTTATATGGCGTGTTTCATTTCGACAGTAGTTTTCATTATTGACTCGACGGGAGATTCTCGCCGAAGTGTTGACTTCATCTCATTTATTCACCTTCGCTGGATTGTACTAGTGTACCTTGGGGATTCATTGACATTAATGTGATTTCCCTCGCGACTTCTGTTAACGGTATACACTAATGACCGTAATCAAGTGGCTCACCATGTTCGACCAAAGACATGTGTATTCATTGGTTGGGATTCAGCATCTATCAAGTGATCGGAGTTGAAGACCCCTGGATATTTGCTAATGTGATCCAGTTAAGGCTCTGAGTATATTCGGTAATCGCTGTATAGATCCGCATCAGAAGGTTTGGTGGCTATGTTCAATTCTGAGTCTTTAAATAATATAGATCCACAGTATTTTTGCGGCGTTCCATTTGAGTCATATTGCATGGATCCACAGTTGCATGTTTCAGGCTATGACTCGCCTTACTTGATATGGATCTTCGGTGACGTAAGAGATTTATGCTTTGAGCTTTCATTTGTACTGGAAAGCGGCTGTAAACGCTCTACTCCTCAAAGGATGATATATTGTAATCAGATTCTTGTTTGTTGGTAGGTTTCCGACCGAATGTTCCTTATTCCCTACATTACTCGACAGTATCGCCTATCACTCTGCTCTAACTTCATACTTTGGGGGCTCTCCTCATACACACTATTTTCGCCATCCCTATGATCGCTAATGATGTAAACCTATCTATTGCCTTTTAGAGGGGTCACACAACAGCCCTAAGAGGAAGCTGAAGAAGAACTTTTCCCCGAAAAAGAAACGCATTCCTACATGTAAAAATCCTGTAAAAATGGAAGTTCGCAGTTGCTATATAGGCAGGGTGCGAGAATCACTCAATTCTCGCAAAAGTTAAATTGCTGAAAGCAAATGGAAGGGTGCTATATACATAGGGTGCTAAATATTCCCAAAGACGTGGAATGATGAATTGCAATCTTCTAGAAGGAGAAGCTTCGGTGGTGAACCAATGTATTTGATCTTACTTTCTTTCATGATTTATTGGGATTGTCCTAACCTCCTCACCTTATCTCTTCAGCTTATAAAGGAGAGGAGTTCCATGGAGAAAGTTAGCTTGAGCTTTTGTTACCTTGTGGGTTCAAGCGGTTAAGTATTCTTTGGTTGAACATTAGCTAGCTTGAGTGATTTTTAAGATCTGTTTGTCAATATATGCATCGATCTATGGTTCGTAATCTGGAGCAAGAAGGAATGAAGGACAGCTGAAAATCTTTACTACATCAAGGCAATGGTTGTAACTTCTTTCACATTTACTATGATACAAGTACATGCTCTTCCCAAGCAAAGTTAGATCTACTTTATTTACATAACTCCTTGATCATATGGTATTAGCTATTGGATATGTATACTTTGCTTTCTCACTTTGGTTGGTTTGCGAAATGCTTTCATATTAACTCAGACAAGAGCGTTGGAGCGAAGCAAGGAACAACAGAGACCAAGGAAGCAATTACAAGGTACATATCTTCTCACTTCCAATTTAATTCAATAGTTAGATCTAGGGAAAAAGTAAAGAAGCGGTATATTCTGTCATGTTTTGTTCTAGATCCAAGTGGATCTAGGGAGATCGGTTTGTGTCCGCACTCACGGATTTATCCATAAACAGTCATGACCCTTTTCCAAGGCAGTGAGACATTGTTCCCAATATTGGTTGCGAGTGTGGGCCATGGGGATGGGACAGGGGGGGAAAGTGGGACCGTACATAAATGGGTTACTGGTGAATGGTACCACTATGATCAGTGAAAAGATAGGAATTCAATGGGATAGTTTCCAAATAGGGGTGTCGGGAAGGGGTTGGGTCCATGGGAATTTTTTTTTGAAAAATGAGATCAGGGCGAAGAGGAATCCAATGGGATAGATCTCAAATAATGGTGCAGGCAGTGATGAAATGGCAAACTTCTTAACAAGAAGAAATATGTAGGAATTTTGCAACCATAATGCAGGATGTACAGTTGCACGGAAATAGATCTTGTCTTTTTTGTTTCTATTTTCGTCCCAAGGGTTAGGGTATTCATGGTTTTGTTGACGGTCGTTTGTGAAACACCATCAACGAGAAGGATATATATGGTTTGGGGTTGTCTATTTAACCCAAGCCGTCTAGTATAATCTATCCTGACGGGTTTTATGGCTCCGTTAGCCAACTAAGATCCTAAAACAACTAAAATATGTGGACTAACTTAAGATACAAATCTAACAATCAACACTTTAATTACAAATGCTTAACTAATAGTGTTTATGTACAATAGTTATATACAATTTACAAGGTTTAAGCAAAGCCTTGTGAAAATAATTATTTTAAGATAATGGATCTAAACAAAGATGAAGAATATAAACAAAATTATTCTAATACTCTAAATACCAAAATAATAAACAATGGATGAATAAGATTATTAATGATATAACGAAAATAAACAAAGTATTTAACATTTAGATGATGCAATCACTATTCATTCACAAATTAAGAAATTAAATAAATAATACACTAACTAACCTCTCGATGATTGGCAGTGCTAAGATAAATTCATCTCTCTGTATTTTAATGAGCTCCTCTTAACTTGTGTCAAGTGTAAACCTATGACAAAGGCAGGCATAATACTTCCTGAAGAAACTCAAAGAAGTCTTTTATATTCCGGAACGAGTTTATGATGACAGAAAGACAAACGATTATATATTATGTGACTTTAGAATGTCCAAATAACTGAAAATGAAAGAAATTTCAATCCTCAATAAATGGTGTTACCAGCTATCTAGTATCAGATGTAAACTCAAAATACTTGAATAGATGATCAGCCACAGATATTAAAGAAACCAAACTATAATGAACCATATAAATGAAAACATAACATGAAAAAATATATGAAGAACAGTCTAAAGCTAGTTCAATACAAATAAAGTTTCATATTCAGAAATTATATGAGAAACAATATTAACATTGCACAATCTACAAAAGGACAAAAGACAAAGAGTAAATTGTATTCCATATAGTTTCAGTGTATGAAACTTTATTTGTATTGAACTAGATTTAGACTATTCTGCATATATTTTTTCAGGTTATGTTTTCATTTATATGGTTCATTATATTTAGGTTCCTTTAATTTATGTGGTTGATCATCTATTCAAGTATTTTTAGTTTACATATGATACTAGATAGCTAGTAACACCATTTACTAAGGATTTGAATTTCTTTCATTTTCAGTTTTTTGGACATTCTAAAGTCACATGATATATAATCATTTGTCTTTCTGTCATCATAAACCCATTCCGGAATATAAAAGACTTCTTTGAGTTTCTTTAGGAAGTACTATGCTTGCCTTTGTCATAGGTTTACACTTGACATAGGTTAAGAGGAGCTCATTAAAATACAGAGAGATGAATTTAGCTTAGCACTGCTGATCAATGAGAGGTTAGTTAGTGTATTATTTATTTAATTTGTTAATTTGTGAATGAATAGTGATTGCATCATCTAACCGTTAAATACTTTGTTTATTTCCGTTATATCATTAACAATATTATTAATCCATTGTTTATTAGTTTGGTATTTAGAGTATTAGAATAATTTTGTTTATATTCTTCATCTTTGTTTAGATCCATTATCTTAAAACAATTATTTTCACAAGGCTTTGCTTAAACGTTGTAAACTGCATATAGTTATTATACATAAACACTAAGAATTTGTAATTAAAGTGTTTATTGTTAGAGTTGTATCTTAAGTTAGTCCACATATTTTAGCTGTTTTAGGATCTTAGTTGGCTAACGGAGCCATAAAACTTGTCAGGGTAGATTATACCAAATGACTTGAGTTAAATAGAAAACTCTGGACCGGATTAATCCTTCCCGTTGACGATGTGCCACAAACTCCCGTCAACAAATGGCACTAGAAGGAGGGACGAGGTAAATTTAATGAATAAATGTTTTACCCCTCAGCCTGTCATAATTCCATATTTATAAATTTTTCTTGTGTGTCATCTTGAAATGCACTAGAAGGCATGTCAGGCTGACAGTATGGCCTTGAAGGAGTCTTTGTTTAAATGTATTTAATTCCTCATGGCTCCCCAAACATTGTGTTAGAACATGCTTTCCACTTCTCATTACCTTTTATTCCCAAAGAGACAGTCTCTCACTTGTCCAAACTCACCTTTGAGGCGGGGGGGATGTATCTACAAAACACCATCTTAACAAGTTTTGGTGTAAATGCATCAAGCATGATATTTCTGATTTAAAGGTTTTATGCAGATTGTTCTCTTTTACATTTAGGGCTCGGATTAAACATTGGTTTGAGTCTTTTCTAGCATATCACATTATTGATTGGTTTCAATTTGTAGAGTAATTTTTAGATTCTTTTGAAATCTATGATTACAATCGAGTATGTGAAGAATTTCAGGATCTGCTAATCAATGATGATTCATCTCCAGAAGGATTTTCAATAAGAATCCATCATGTTCTCTACAAATTTAATCTTGATGGCATGTCATTTATACTAAATCTCCTCTGTGATGCTTGCTCCCCTTTCATCCACTCATGCTCAATTGTGAATGATGAATCGATTACAAATCCTATCACTCAATTGCGAGAAGAATTTTGTTTGCAGGATGAGAAGAATCCATTTGAAAATTTTGAACAAGAAAGGGAGGTAAAATCTATTGAAAAGGTTCTTACTGACTGTTATCACTGAAATTCCATCCGCACATGGCGACAAGAACTCAGCATCATCAAACAGGAATGAAGTCATTCATGGCACTGAATTAATTTCACAGCATTGCAAAAGGGTCAAAAACTATACAAAATAACCAAAAATTGAAGGGCGCTTTACAGAAGATGGGTGCGCACGCATATGCACGGAACAGGAACGTACAATGCATGCATGCGCGCACGATGCGCGGTTGTTGGCGCAAAAACCCGCGCACCTGCTAAATGGCGCATATATGGAATTGGTCAGCCTCCCAACCACTTATGGATTAGCTCCCAAGCAGATTTGACTCCCAAATCTGAGCTGAATCCGCATGGTAGGCTGGTCAAAGACCTAATTAATCCCTAAAGAGACCCTTTTCACACCTCAAAGGAGTTACATAATCACCCAATTCTATGCTATAAAAATCCATGACGAAACATCATTTTCTCAAGGAATTTCATGTAATGTTATGCTGCTTAGATTGTTTTAAGGACTCACTCCTTGGCAATAACACATTAGCACCATTTCATTGAGCCATTCACCTCTCCATTGAGTGAATGTGCTTGGAGTTCTTTC